>JAWWEO010000021.1:540892-574842 GCA_035582975.1 Ormyrus labotus
TTAGCTCGTTGCTACCCAATCTTATTTTCTGCTACCTATTTCCTAGGTAAGAAATGTTTTCTATTTCTACCAGGGTTATATTTATATAATCTGTTTTTACAGCTTATTCATATAATAATAATAAAATTAATGACTTTTAAATGAAGTGAGTTTTCGCGAGCTAAAAACCTTACCCGAGTCTGAAATAGATTTTCTTCCTGTGTTACAACCCGTGTTTTTGTGCAACGTAGGCATGAAAAGCCCTCTTTTGACGTTAGAAAGTTGAAAAAATTTTTTAAAAAATTTTTAAAAATAAAAAAGTAACTTTGTTAACCGGCAAGCCCCGCCGGGGGC
Organism: Ormyrus labotus; assembly: GCA_035582975.1. Taxonomy (NCBI): domain Eukaryota; kingdom Metazoa; phylum Arthropoda; class Insecta; order Hymenoptera; family Ormyridae; genus Ormyrus; species Ormyrus labotus. Next base: position 541,226 of record JAWWEO010000021.1, read on the forward strand.
GGGGAAAAAAGTCATTATTCTCCGCTTGGACAAATAATTTTGTCAAACGATTGAAATGATATTTAACTGAACACAAAGCTGCAGCTGTAAGATTTAATTTTTTTTTTTTTTTTTTTTTCTTATTAAATTAATTTGAATTATTCGGTTTATTTAAATACGCGCTTGCGCTTTTCGATACTAAAGAGACATTTTCATTTTACAACCAAATTATAATCTTATGCTAATTTACTATTGATAATTATTCATGCATGCTAATTACACTCTGTTTGAATACGCAATCGTAATAAAAGGAAAATTCAAACAATGTGCACGGCTTTTCATACGTAAGTCAAGTTGAAGCATTCGAAATTTTTCATGCCCCACCTCGAGACTAATTTTTATTCTCGTTAAAGAAAAGAAACAAACCAAAATTTTTTTCTTTTTATCCCTGCCCATTACTTAGCGCGTGGGCAGTCTTCAAAACACTATAACTTTTTTAATGTCGAGTACCGCTTAAGAAAGCCCATAAAATACCAGCACCTAAAATCTCATAAAGCTGCGGCAGTAAAAGTAAAGTAGCTTAGAGTAACCAATAAAATTAGGCTACGGGCAACCGAAAACGCCAAATAAAGTGAGGATGATGAATCCGAACGACCCAATTAAAGGTAATATCGATCAAAACATATACGAGAAAGTAAAATCGGATTACAGTGGCTGTTAACTGCTTTGGATAAACGTTTCGTATAGCGGCTATTAATTTAACAATACCCGTTTTTATCCGTTAATGCTTTGTTTTTATACGTAAATTATACGCCGGCCTGAAATACGTTACTACTCATCAGCATCTCATTTCGTTTCCAATACTGCGAGTTTATCAAAATATGACTCGTTCGGCGCGCCTCGTTCACGCGAGCGTCGCGAATTTCCGAAAACGTGTTATTTAAAATTGAACAAAAGGCTGGACTTTTACGCGGCCGAAAAACGCGCGGCTCAACCGCCAAAATCCGTATAAAAATAATGTATCCAGCGGCGTAACTCTCTGGCGGACAGTCAAAGGGAAAATTGCATATCGCATGCGCATGCAGGATTCAGAAAAGCTTCGGCAGTTATCGTAAAGATCACGCGTTAAGTTTTTACGGCCCCTTTTTCTATTTTACAATTGAATATTTTACATAAAAAGTAATGTAGTCGAGTATATTTCTAAATCAAGGCAAAAAGAAAAAAAAACTGCGAATTTAAGGAAATAAACTGCTTTATTTAATGAATAAATGAATATCTGAATCGGTGAGATACGTTAAAGTTTTAAATTTTGATATATGTGTGAGGATGCACGTTTCGGTCTCTTATCTCTCACAAAAATCGGAACCTCTTTACCATGCTTTTCTACTTAATGTAATATTTTACAGGGCATAACCTACAATCCATAAATAATTTTGCTCATTTTTCGAAGAATAAATCATTTCGCGAGTCAGCGAATTTAACGAGAGAGAGAGAGAGAGAGCTCGGTTTGAATTACAAACGTAAAATCGGCGTTTAATTCGAGCTTGCAAAATTTGCCCAAAAACCGATCCGAGTCAATGAGCAAAATCAACAAAGGAATTACGGGACGGCAGCCGTCAAAATTTGCCAGTCTAAAGCACGCGAAATTCCATGCGCGCATGCCGCGGGAAAGTAAAAAGTGTACAACAATTTCGAAATGACGCTGCGAGCTCTCAGCCATGCAGCTGCAGCGTCACACGAAGACCAAGAAAAGAGCACACATAAGCAAAGAGGTAAAACTGTACCTAGAACTCGCAGATAGACCGCCCTGTGTACTTTCGGCTCGGTGTTGACTTGGCACTCGTATATGCCCTCGTCCCTCGGCTGCACGAAATCTATTCGCAGATTCCAATCGTCCGAGGTCTCCGGACTGCCGATAACGGTGAACCTCTCGTCGCTCGTGTACGTGTGCGCCATAGACGTCAAGATATGCAAATCCCTCTTTCTTATCCAGGACACCTGCGAAAGCCGAACGGAAGAGGCCGAACATTGAAAATTCATCGTTCGACGAGACTGCCTGTGGGGGGTGGGAGGGAGCAGCTTCTGCCATTAATTCCCCTCGTACTTCCGGCCGTTATGGCAAGCGGTATAACGCGCGCGGCGTCTCCCTTTTTTTGCGGGCCGTCTCTCTTTTTTGTCGCGTTCGAACCCACGTTCGATCTAATTCAATGTGTCGGGCCTCGCCCCCTCCGGGCAATAATTCCCTTATCGGCTAACGAGGATCTTGATCTAAACCACGCGAGATATATTCGACGCCGAGGTTCCGCTTGGATCCGCCGACTCTTTTTTTTTTTTTTTTTCGTTCCTCTTCGTTAGAGCGCTATCGATGCAGATTCGAGTAAGAGCGCCCCGCGGAAATTGAATTTTTTCAAGTTTTTACCCCTTTTTTAAATACTCGGTGGGGGGGGGGGGTGTCTCGTTCCTTTTTTGCGCCTGGAATGGCTTTCTCGATATTGGTAAATAGCTTCGGTGAAGGTTGCTCAATTTTTCTTGTTATCTAAACGCTTGCATTCGAAAGTGGCTTTTTCAGATATTTTCTTTCGCCTTTTGAAGCTTATTTATCCTTTGGAATTTTAGATTGATAAAAGGTTTCGGTTCTGCTGATGGTTTCTTTGATTGAATGGAGTTCGAAAAAGTTTTTGTAAAATGCTGTTAATAAACTTTATAAACGACTTCTATAACGTAGTTTTAGATACATTTTAACTAATCATGAATATTTTTTAAGGAATTTCATTATATTTTCATTATCTTTGACAGTTTTTCGAGTAACTTTATATCAAGTTGAGATTTTACAAAAAATAACCTTCATTAAGCGCTGCATTGCTAATTTATGTGATATAATCTATCATTATACGCGTAAAATAAAAAGCTTGAAAATTTGACCTACTTTAATGAACTTATATAAAGTGAGAGAAGCAGTAATTTAAACAGAAAATTAAGAAAACAAAAAACGATGAAAAATAAAGCTTGGAAATCTTATTAAATGTATAAATAATATGAGAGAACGCGATTCGAGTTAGTGGAGCGAAAAGCTTGACTTTTCCTCGATTCATAGCACCGAAGCACGTACGATTCTGTCACGTGTTAAATATGATTTAGTGCACTTTTCCTTTTTCATCCTGCCAAAAGTTCAACTTTGATCAAAAGAAAAACACACCCATATTTGTTCATGCATAAATGAGCGACGCTCCCGAATTTTTTATTTTTTTACAGCAGAAATTTTATCCAATATTTTTTTATTCTCTATGATATCTATGACGATAGAAACATTCATTTGCAAAAGTTAACTCGGTTGTGAAAATACTTTGATTTTGATCTATTCTTGCTTTTTATGTATTTTTCAATGAACGCGCAATTAAGAAAAATCAAAGCAAGATTAATTTTAATGACTGATAATTTGCAGCATGAAAAATACTTTTCGTTCGAGAGTTCTTTAAGATTTGCATTAATTACGTCGAGTTCCCTATTTTAGTAACCCACTTTTTAAACATTAAAATCTAATTCCAGTGGAGATCCCGACTTTTGATTTCAATATAATAGCGCAGATCTTCGAGCTTTCCCTATTTTTTCCTCCTTCTTTCCCGTCTTTTTTTTTCCTTCTTATTACTTTTCTTCCCTAAAGAATTTTGCGTTCATCAGACGCCGACCTTCGGTAGCGAAAGAAATATTTTTTTAATGAATGTAAGAAATCCTTTGCTCGAATAGCCCTTAGAAAATCATTTCTTCCACTCAATATATTATTTGTGCGATTCATTAAGAAACGGCTCGTTTAAGCTCCGACTGTGCTCGTTAAATATCTTTAATTGAGAACTCGCTGAACAATAACATTGCAAGCAACCGGAAATTCTTTAAACGGAATGACGATATAATTTTATTTAACGAACCGATAGAAAATTATGCAGTCCAATTAAATGCCGAACTTTAGTAATTATTAATTCCGCGCTATCAATCTACATCTCTTTTGAATAAATTAATTATTACTATTAATTAGGTATAATAAATTAATTATTACTATTAATTAGGTAAATTTTTGAAATATAAAATGGTTTTACCTTCAAAATTTATATTTGTATTAAAATTAATAAATATTAATAAATTATTAAACAATTTGCAAGTTAACGCAGTAATGAGTTAATAATATAAATTTAATTATTTTCGTACTATACCCCGAAAATGCTATAAAGTACCGTGTAACGTTAAACAAATATCGCTTTTACAGTTGTCAATCGAGTATTAGACTTTCTACCGCAACTCCCCCGATTCTATGTTATTTACTCGGTTCATTCGACTAATTGCAAACTGTTTGCAAATATCAGTATTTTGAAAACTCGATGATAAATAAACGAGACAGCAATGTAAATGGAAACTATTTAACTTTAAAAATATTCTAAACGGTAAAGTCATTCAAAACTCGCATCGAAAATATAAACACATGGTTTATTACTCGCTCGTTCGGGTCACAAACGACGAGAGCAAAGAAAACGCAAGAGAACTATTATTTTTCCAAAAGTAAATATGAAACGCTCCCGTCTGCAATAAAAATTTCATCATGTTTTAAGCGCGCGCGCAAAAAAAAGGCATCATGGCGCTTCAAATAAAGCCGAAGCTTTTGTGTTAAGAATTTATAAACCGTAATCTAGGCCAGGGAAATTCCTTTAAAAAGGCCAGCCGAGAGAGCGAAGCCGCGCGCGGCGAAATCCCACTTTAAAAACGCGAAAAATCTACACAGCGCATAAAGATTGAAACCATTTCTTTCACGTCTCCCCGCGCAACGAGCAACTTTATCCACCGGTCTGGTGTATTACGCGCGGCGGCCTGCAGCCGCGCCGGACCCTCCCCTCCCCCCCCATAAACGAGAGTAAATCTCGAGTAAATCCACCGGGCGAGTCCATACACGCCGCGAATATATGCAAGAGCTCAGTGCTGAGCTTCAGACTCACCGTTCTATTGCCGAGGTTCTTAACCTTACATAACAAAACGGCGGACTGGCCGACGAGAGCGGTCACGTTCTCGTTGCCCTCGTCGGCGAAATGAGTCTTCCCGATCGCCGTCGCCATCGTCGTCCTCAGCTGCATGTGCTTACTCGAGCCACTGCCGCTGCTGCCGCTGCTGCTGCCGCCGCTGCTGCTGTCCTCCCTTTTTTCGGCGGCGACCCCATCGATCTGCCTGAGACCGCCTCCTGGAAAAATGACCAGGCGATTTCCGCTTTAGTGTACGCACGTGACGCTTGGAAATGTCTGGAGTCGGGTGGGGGGGAGAGGAATGACAGGTCCATTTGAAACGCAAATTTTTTATATTGTGCCCTGCCCAGCTATTCCGCGAGAGCGGGGGAGGCTCCGACTGCTGCTTTTTTTTTTTACTTTACGAGCGGCCGACTTTTTGCCGGGGGATGACAAGTAATTGGTAACAGCGATTTCGAGGATCGTCGCCGGGGCTCGAAAAAGATTAATGGGCTTGATATTTTTACTGCGCGAAAATGAATTTCGTTGAAAACGAAAAAAAAAAAAAAAATTGAAAAATGCACCACCGGCCGCCGGGGCGTTCCTTTTAAATACGTCGACATTAAATCTTTTTGCGTGCGCGCGAAAGTCGACGGGGAAAAAAGATGCGATCCCCCCAGCAGTTCGAACGACGAATTTTTATTTCTCTCTCTCTCTCGGTAAATAACTTAATAATGAAGCCTTTTGTTTTCAAAAATTGCAATCGCCGGCTCGCTTTGCTGCTGCGAGCGAGTTTCGCGTGACGTACGCGTCTGATAACAAGAGAGTAACTCGATAACAGTTTTTCGGTGTACTGATTTTCGCGAAAGATTGAATGAAACCCATTCAATGTGCTTTTGTTTTACAGGCTTTCCGCATTCTTCGCCATTAGTTTTCCCCGAAATTTTTTAACTGCGAATCTGTACGGGGTTTTATGTATTGTGCCGCGGCAATGCTTTTTGTTTTATGAACTATAAAACTAAAGTGAATCCGGTTTGAAATTTTTATTTCCACCTTTGGTTCTTACGACTCTATGTAACGTACAACTTTTCGAAATTAAGAACTATTACGAAAGTCCATTAAAGACGTTAAACATCAATTTGCAATAAATTATTTCGTGAAATTCACAATTATTATTACTTTCTGTCACATTACAAAAGGGAAAAACAATTGTTCTCGGAAAATTGTACACCCACGTATTCGATCAGCTTAAACCGCAATCCAATAAATAATCGAGGATCACTGAGCAGCAAATTCAAAGAGGAAAGGAGAAGAAAACTCGTAAATCATCAAACGCGGACGATGACATCCTTCCTCAACCGATGTGTCTCCGGAATCCGTCCGGATTTTGGAGAAGTGGGTGTAAGGCATTCTCACGATTCAAGTGCCGAATCGCAAGTTGGGCAGGTTAAGTATCGCGTTCCTCGCCGACTCAGCATCCCAAGGAGTCGTATTCGAGCACGACGACTTGGGTTTAAATTGCGCTAATTACTAAAAAAAAATAGAAGATGTAATGCTTAGATAAGACTTCTTATAAATTAATCTATCTTTCAGAGAGTTATTAAAATTTTTAGTTCTAATAATAATTTTACTTCAATATTGAACGAGCTGTTTTATAAGATAAAAATAATTTTCAATAAATCCAATTTTAGTTGCAGTGTAAAGATTATTCGATTCTACCGTGAATAAATTAGCTTCGTACTTGGAATCAATTTAATGCCAATCCTATAAGAACCGCCCACAGGGACTCCATTTCGCAATTTCACACCATTTAAAAAAGGATTTTATAGCAGAAGCTCATCCGATCCGAGAGCTCTCACAGTTGAAGTGAACAAATCGAATTATTCCTCTAAAGCAATAATTATCGCAATGGCAGACTCCACATCAAATCAAAGTAAGTGATGGATCTTCGAAGTTAATTTCAAAATGGCTAATGAATTTGATATGCATGCAGAAATCATTATTTACCCGGAGAAGGGGGAGTAGCGCCGTAGATATAAATCATCGAAGAGCTGCTTTAGGCACTGCTTTGCAGAAAGTTCCGGCGTGAAATGTGGGTACCGCGGCATGATTTATCGCGAGGAATAAGTGACACGTGCAAGGAATCAAGTCGAGAGAGACCTCGTAGCAACAAAAATTCAATACCCCCGGCCGGCGTATTAAAAATGCCCTTTCCCCCCACCCCCACCTCGGCTGCAGCCTCTCTCACTTTTAAACACCGCGCTTCGCTCGGTAATTAATAACGCTTTCATCCTAAGCGCGCAAAGCCTCTTACGTACGGCGTACTTAACGAGCTCACCTGCTCTCACCGCGCGCTTCGGAATCAGTCACGGGCCATCTAACCCGAGGAGGTTATATAAAATAATCGTTACATTCCGTGACTACGAGCGCGAGAGTCGGTAATATTATGATCGACGAGCGCAAAAGTCAGCGGAATCTCGCAGTGCCTCGCGCTTCATTAAGCTCGCGAGCTCTCGGCTCGATTCCTAAGCCCGTAAAATCATTCATCATGACTCCTGGACTTAGGGAGTTCGATCGAGCGAGCGCCGGGGAGAGTAAGCCGCTCGCAAGGAGCCAATAAATTCGCCCAGGGGATTGTCAGTTGTCAATTAGTCGCGATCGGCTGGCGCTGATTCGTTGATTGCTCGCCGGGGCTCTCTGCGTTCTTTTATTAATTGTCGGGCGATACGCCGTAATATAACCGTAGTGAGAGATGGCGCTTTTTTTTTGGCGATTAAGCGACCGTGAGGGCGTAATTATATAACGGCGCGGCGGGGAGGTTTTTGCGGATATAAAAGGAGCTTCGGAGAATATTGAGCGGAATTTTTTTTTTTTTTTTTTTTTTTTTCATCGCCGCGCGGCGATTGAGATCGCGTAGAATAATTCTCTGTGAATATGCATCGAATTAATAATAACGCTGTATTATTAGAAGAATTATTCAAGTTTTCGGGCGAAAGTTCATTTGAATAATTTTGAATTTCAGATGGCGGGTTTTAGAGTTTTGCGCTGCAAATAAGAGCTGCACATAAAAAAATTTGGCCTTTTAATGGAAAAAATTGTTCCCTCTTTGTCGGCAGTTTTAACAACAACTGTTTTTCACGAGTGCATCAATTTTCTACTTCGATGTATACAGCTTTTAAAATTATCATGATAATTCATTTTTCATTCGCGACTTTTCTAACCGATTGAAAAAGTAAATATATTAAAAAACAATTTCTACAAAAATCGAATCATTATAATCACAGCATTTAATTCCAAGGAGTACTCAGAATTAATTTTGTTGTATTTTTTGTTTTAAAGAAGCATGAATTAAACAAAATTAAGTATATGTTAATTAAAATTTAGCAACATTTAATCATCTGGAAAACTAATGTACTTAATATGCTAGGCCTAATTAAAATTTCAGAGGTTCTAATTAACGGAAAATTACTATTATAATCATGCCAATATCACGTCGCTGTAACTATTAAACTGCATGACTGCTTTAATGATTGTAGTACTGCGTACATATTATAAATTACTAATAATTAACTTGAAGTAAGATAATTTTGATCAAATGAGAGACTAATTTATCAAACTTCATTTAATAATAAAATCATTGTTGTAGTAAATGTTAAAATCGTTAAATATAAATATTAAGCTAATGAAATTTAAATAAATGTATTACTTTAATGTTTAAAACGATATCGTTATGTAAGGACAATTGAAAATTTCTAAAAAACATACAGAGTTTGATTTATTTATTTAGTAGTAAAATCCTGATTTAGTGGTACATCAGTTGTCAAGGTTTTCATCAGATTGTACATTGCTGAATTAGAAATTCGTAAAATGTCAATCAAAACATCAGGCGGATGTGTTGGAAATTTTGCTGAAATTCGCGGTGAATTACACTGAACATATTCCAATCTACATTTCAGCGTCATGAAGACTGTTAATCGTAAAACAAAGCCGGCAGTTAATGAGTTTAATTTTGTACTTAAATTAGCATTTTTTTTAAACTCGGAAAACTTTTAATTAAAGTTTGAAATTTTTCTCTGTGAGATTTTCGCGTGCCAATATCTCTTCACGATAGATCATTAAACGCGGGATTTTGATCAAAGCCTCCTATGCGCATACTAAATTAATCTTAAAACAAAAGTAGCAGCGTAGTTTTAGAAGAACAAAAAAATTTACCATTTGCATGTAAAAGAGCTAAATATTAGCAATTCTTTTGTCATTATTAAAATTAATTTATAAAAAGTATTCGAAATTTGCCAAAATTAATTAGTCGAAATTCTTCAGTCATAAATTCTATCAACATTTTACTATGCTATAACTAAGCCTTCAGAAATATTCAAGAAATATCACATTTAGGTATGTGTAGAATATAAAATGTAAAATTTTATTGAATAATTGACGTGAGTAACAGGGAACCGTAAATTATGCATATTATCTTACATTAAACAATGTTTGTCTTAAAATTTTATTAAACCGAAAATTACTCTCCGGTTACTTACAAGCTAATTGCAATATTATGTTTCCACTATGGAAAAAATCACTCCAGAACAACGACGGAACAACGTTCTCCGTGAATAGTGGCCTAATTACAATAAGTTTTCGCATGCACCTCGAACATTCTCCCATGGTGGTAACAATGCTGCAAATTTCCAAATCTAATCTCTCGTTCACTTTAGCTGCGAATGAATTCCGCGGACTATTCCTCCCATCCGCGCTCTTTCCCTCTTTCGCCCATCATCGGAAGCGGAATTGAAATTTACAAAGCTCCGGGTCGACGCTTCACACTCTCGCCACCTCATACATACGTCTACAATAGAGAGAAGCGCGGAGCTGAGCGAGAGAGAGAGAGAGAGAGAAAGAGAGGGATGACACAGTGGCATTCGGCGGGATTAATATTTCAAAAGCGGTCGCTCTCGCGCATATTCGACGATTGGCCTTATCCGACGTTCGAATCCCCCCCGCCCGGCCCAGCTCAGGGGGGTCCGAACGCTTGCTACTCGCGCGTGCCGGAAGCTTCGCGCTCGCGACTGGAATATTAATTCCTCTCCCTGCCCCTTTTCTGCTTCTCTCGCTTTTCCGTTGTCTGCCTCCGTCCCCCCGCGCGCTTTTACTACTCGCGGGATGCAGTTATATTCCCTGGGCGACCCCCCCCCCCTCGCCGAACAGGGGGAGTGATTTCGCGCTCTTGTATTTCACGCGCTCCTTTCTGCCTCTATCTCGCTCTCGCTTCGGCTCTATGGATACGACGCCTTTTTTCGAGCGGAGGGCATGAAAAATGCGCGGGTGAAGAGGGGCTTATCTTTTTTATGGGATAGCCGGGGCTGAGGAGAGAGAAGAAGGGGGCTAATTTACGAAGGGCTGGATTTTGCAAGCGAGTTTTTCGGTATTCAATATCTCTTCGGTATCCCTCTGTCTCACTCGTTCTCGATGGGATTAAGAAGATATAAAAAGCCGAGGGTTCTGACTCCACCTCTCTCCCTCTCTCTTTTTTTTTACAGGCCGATTCAGTTTGTCATTAGTTAGTCGAGCGCGAGGTATGACGATCGATTTGAAAAATAGATGCGTCGATATTGCGCGGTACCGATTTTATCCTGGCACGTTTCTGGGGGAAAAGTCTATTATAATACCCCATTTTTTACGTGCGAAAAAGAAAGTTTAATATTTATTCAAAATTAAGGAAGTGCCAGCAATTTATTTTTAGTAAGAAATTTATTCGAGCAATAAGGGTGATCTATATATTTTGAAATTATTAAATTTTCAATGGTAGACCATATATATATTTGACTGGTTTAATTTTCTAAAATAACTACTAATAAGAGGAAGCAGAGAGAAACTAAATATTATGATAAAATTTTAAAAAATACAGCTAATTTTTTAAATTTTGGCTAATTATACTTTTAATATATCTGGTAAAAATATTTTGATTTAAATTTTCAGATAGTTGCCGTAAAGCAGCGCTAAAAGAGGCAAAAGACCCACTTTATTAGGTGCGAAGGGAGAAAGGGGGTTAATTTATAAGAGTGGATTTTACAAGTGAGTTCAGTGCGGTTTCACGGTTCAACGTTTCCTGATAGGATTAGAAAAGACAAGAGGATCAGGTTGATGGAACAATTGGACTCGTTCATTCAGCTCCTCATTAATTATTAGAATTTTTGCAAGAACTTTTCATTATTCTAATTTATTCTATTTAACTTGAACTATTAATTATGTTTTTAGTAATTACTCATCACTAAGACAATTCGTATTAATTTATTAACTTTAAATAAAACAGAAAAAAACATTTTTAAGTGGATTTTTAAAGAATTTTAAAGAAAAATACTTTTAACACTTCATTCAAGTATATTTTGCCTACGTGTATTTATTCTATACATTATTTTATCCAACAAAATAAAGAAATATTTACGCAGAATTGATAAAAGCCCAACAATATAATAATGTTAAATATTCAAAACAGATAAGTAGAAGAGAAAGTAGATCAATGAGGATAAAAGTGTACTATATGACTCTAAAGCGTTAAAATTCAATTTCTTTTTATAGGATTAAGAAAGGATGCGTAATTGTCAAACGCGACAATTAAAAAGCTTCATTTACCAATTGAATAATTACGCAAAATTGCAGCTCCCCAGACACGAGAAAGAGATGAAGCGTTTTAGAGCTTCAGCATTAATATATTTAAAGCATTAATTAAACCACCCATTAAGAGAAACATAGTCTCGGATAACTACGTTTTATATGGAGAAGAATAATTATATTTCGGATACCTTAGAGAGGGTAATATCTAGATTAATTAGTCCATTAAATCATTAGGTGAAACGATAAAAATGCAATAAATTATGGAATGAAAGGAAGTATATAGAAAAATATTATTGACCCGATCATTATTCTTTACCCTCTGCTGCAGGTGGCATTAATTATCTTTCTTTATTACAGTTAAGACGGAAGAAAAATAAGATTAAAAATATTTTAATCTCGAAAATATCTTTATAGAGAATAAACTTTTAATGAATTCTGAATATCAATATTCAATTTTCCGAGGCTGGATTAAGAGAATAAGAGATAATTTCAGGGACGTGATTGGAAAGTTTCGTTTCGCCTTTCATGAATTATTTAAAATTTTTTCTATTATACAATTAAATATTCACTTCTTCATTTATTTCTTACATTTTATTTAATAATTTTAATTATACATAATAATCCTATGGATGTACGTTTGGATGTGTTTGGATAAATACATAAATATTAATTATATCATACAAGTTTAAAAAGCATAAATTTTTAAAACTTGAAGTCTAAAAAATGTTCTTCCAATAAAAACGTTTTTTAAGTTATTAAATCACTACCTTTGAATTTTGTTGGCAGCCGCCTTTAGAGAACGGCAACTTTACGAGAATTTTCTCAGGTCTCTTTTTATGATTACAGCAAAAGCGCTTTTGACAGAATAATTCTTACAAAATCTCTTCAAGCTTACTTTTATAGAATGACTTTTTCAACAGTGATAAAGAATTGTTTGGCCCTTTCTTCAAAACTAAAAGACTGTAAATTAGTCTTTTTGTCTTTATTAGAATAAGTATTATTTTCATTTTTAATTTCAAACAGTTTTTCGGATAAAAAGTTATATATTAATATATAGAATAGTTAGTGCAACATTCAACATTATATTATGTCAAGAGAAGAATATAAAAATCGACTAGCGTAACAGACATTCAATATTTTATCTTTCACGTGTCATATTTTATGTATCCCTTCTTTTAGAGAGAAAAAAAAAACAAATAGCCGAGGCTGCATCCGAGTTCGGAGTTTGTATTTGCATAAATAAAAAAGTATCAAACTTCATATCCGCACTGTCATTAACCGGAATCCGCTCAAAATTAAAACAAAACCAGCCTCTCCCCCGTCGTCCTCTATGTACACACCTTTTATACATAAATTGTCGAACGAATTTCCGAGTTTCCCAAAGTATGCCAATAATCCCGTTTCCTTTTTTTCCTTCCGAAACTTCGCAAAGTCATTTGGAAGATTTTGAAATTCAAATTAGGGAACATACTTTAAATCGCCCCGAAAGTAGGCTACTCCATTGATTCGCCCCGCGGGCGCACTGGAGCTTATACATAAGCGAGCGCGAGCGGCTGATTTGAGAGCTGAAATTTTAATTACGCGATTCTCCTCTTTAGCGACAGATACTTCAAGCATCTTCATTCCTCTCTTTCTCTCTTTCTCTCTCTCGTTCCCGTTGCTTTTCCCTTTTTATTTCTCTCTCTTTCCATCGTACCGGCGCTCCTCTTCTTAAGATTCCTCGGTGTCCGAAAAAGGAAGAGAAAAAATTCGCATCAACGGCTCTCGGGTCGGACGAAAGCCGCGAATTCTGGAGCGCCTAATTGACTTCTCACTTGGCTCGAAATTGCTCAGCTCAATCATGGGAATATGAAAAAATGCGCGCTCTTTCTTTCTGTTCCCCCGAGAGTGCCTTAAAGCAAATTGAGCGGAGCATCTGGCCGACGCGCGGCTCGTAATGAAACCATGAGGATGTAATTTTTCGCCTCGAAAGGCAACATCAAAATTTTCTTTCCAAATTACGCAAGTGCTTTAGTAGTTCCGAAAACTTTACGAACAACTCTAGATCTTGGGCGTTGGAGAAAAATGTGCAGTTTCAGGAATTAAATTTCTTTTGCAGTAGCTATAATAGTCAGGAATTACAGTTAAAATTTAAAATTTTTTAACACGGTCATTGGTTAAGCTTGATATTACAATAATAAAGCAATGTAGAGTACATTAAAATTTTACATAATAAATACATCAAAATATTTAAATGTAGCAACGCATACAAATGTGTATTTACGTAGAAAATAACACAATAATTGTTTGTCGTCCCATAGTTAATTTTATATATAATGAAGTAAAATTTTTTAAATTATAAAAACAGTAAATTATGTAAATGAGTGATTAAAGCAACCAAGTCGTTAAATTTTATAAATTCATTTGACATGTCGTTGTTGATGTACATAAGAATCATCATACATTGTGCACAATTTAGCATTGTATACTTTACATATTTAGACAAATGTGTTGTACAATTCGTATGAGCAAACAAACGAATGCTCATTCATTCTGATTATTTATTATAACAAATTTTAGGTACAAGGAAAATTTAAAGTACCTAACTTTTAAACGATAAAATGCAATTTGATACAACTAAAAGTACTTTTCGATTTTAGTCAAGCCCGTACGATAAATCTGTTTAATAATAGACAGGATCATTACAAAAGTTTTTCAAAGCGGAACGTACGCCGACTGGTAGCATAACATTTCAAAGAAATACTTTGAAGTGAGTTCATGCTCAATTTTCAGTAAGTTTAAATTAAGAAAATTCTGTTCTGTTGCATTACAAGTACAGCAGTTTAATTCGTTATATCCACTTGAGAACTATAAAGGATTTTATTTGAAAAATTTAAATTTTAATGTAAAAATAGCTTAACTTTAAGTAAGTTTTTATTTCTTATTAAAAAATTAAGTTTTTTACTAAAATGACTCTTCACTTTAAAAAGTCTTCTGAAACTAACTAAAATTTAAGTTAATAAAAAATAAAAACGTTGAAACTGAAAATATTTTATTTGCACCTATATAAGCACGAAACAATAATGTTAGTCACCGAAGAAGGGAGTTAGAATAATCCATATCGATTTTTTTCCACATCTCCAAATAAAATGTAACATAACCAAATAAAATCCGACTTTGAATAAAGTTTTAGATCCTATAAAATCCTACTCTCTATTTCTCCGTGCGAAGCGCATAATCTTACTGTCACGTAAAAATCCTTCTTTCGTAAAAATGCAAAAGCGCTAAAAAATGCATATATAGCAGTACAGAGCTTTCCTTCCCGCAGAGAAAACGAGGTAGATAGTCCGGTTTTCCGATAATTGCTTATTTACTGATAAATGACCTTTAATGGATAGTCCAAATAAAACGGTAAAAAGATACGCAAACGCAGTTTTGTTTCGCGCTGCTCGAAAAAGGATTTTTCGCTAAATGACCAGAGGGAAGAATAGGTTGTTGCACCTGCGGCTCGTGCCACCCCATTAAATTGTTGCCATTTTCGAGGGGCTAACTTTTTCGCAAATGAACGCTTTATGAATTCCGCGAACGGCGTTGAAACGACTCTGAATGATACGTTAAATGTTTTTGAAAGTAAAGAAAAGTGCTAAAAGATTCTGTTCGTTAACGGAAATCGTATAGTGTTATGTAAATCTCTGTTTTATTTCAATGATTCTCTTTTAAAATGGTAAAATGCGCTCGTTCCAATCGGCAAAGGATCTTTGTAAAAAATAATGCTATTGCACTGTTTTCACTCCTGGCATTTTATTTTATATACATACATATAAATGTGCATTTCATTGTCTAAAAGCAGTTCCTTTTCATACATTTTTAAATTGGCAAGTGAAAAAAAATTTTAATTAAATTAAAGCGAAAATACTTTTTGAAATTAAAAAATTACATTTTTCTAAATGTGCTTTTTAAAAGAAGATTAAATTTGAACTATATTACTGAAACTAATGTAAACAATCATAATAAAATAATAATAATAATAAAAATATGACTGTACTATATTATATATATATAATCTCGATACCATATATAATTTAAAATCGTTATAACACAAAAACTAGTAGACGAACTACAAAAATTCTTTTTAATTTTGAAAGTTTATTTAAAGATGAAAAAAATAAGTCATCGATCATTGAAAAAGACCGATTTTTCACTAAGATACAGCTATTCAAAAAATTGAAGAAAAAAAAATAAAACCTTAATATCTTTTGAACTAATAAGTTTCATAAGCAAAAAAATTATGCAGCTCTGAACATATAAAAGATCTACCTTTTCCCAAAATGTGAAGTAATTTAAAGTCTGTTGACTCCCGTAATCGTTGAACATAGAAAACTCATTTTTTCCAGTTTTCAGCTTTTTGTTAAAAAACTAATTGACAAAATAGCTTGAAATTTTTACAGATTATAGCTCTATATATTCTTAATTACCAAAAATTTCTTTAGAGCAGTTAATAATTTAAATAAAGAATTGTAAGCTTTTTAAAAAAAAAACACGTTTTTGTTAAAAAAAAAAGAATCATAAGAGCTAGAGTAACTTTTTTCTCTGAATTTATAGGTATTTTTATGCTCTTTAAAATGGTCTTTGTTCCATTCAAATATCTCAATCCTATCATTAAAAAAAAGTAAAATTGAATTTTTCGAAAATCGAAAATTTGCGATAAAATGGAAAAAAAATAAGTTAAATAAAAAAAGATTTTTTTCCCGCCATCACAAAAAAAAATAAAAAAATAAGCCATGAAAGAAGCAAATCCGTTCAGTAGAAACTGAGATTCAGGCGTATACATGCACACATACACACACACACACACACACACACACACACACACACACACACACACACACGCACACATCCATCCAGACATTTTTCAAAAATCATTTATTCTTGTTCCTAACACCTTAAAATACAATTATAACAAGTTTTTCGAACAACTTCAAAAATTACTATTATCACAAAGCTTCTTCTAGAAGGAAACAAAAATTGTGTGAAGCAAAATTGAAAATGGAGCTGGTCACTTTGTGTTTCATTGAACCTTTTTTTAAAATACAAATTTCAATAAATCAAAAAATAAATTTCAAATAGAAATATTTTTCAAATATTTAATTTAAAAATTGGTTTCCAAATTGTTTGATAAATTTTGTGGGTTCAAAGTGCTTTTAATGCATTTTTAACTTATATTTTTTTAAAATTTGGTTCATTTCAACGCATTATTTTGGAATAAATGAATTAACTAACAACTTAGAATTATCATTTTATGAACTTTTTCAACGTTAGCGAATAAATAACTAAAAATTCACGTTTTAACTAATCATAACATATTCACTAAAATTTGGTATTACTACGAAAATAATTAATATATTTCTTTTACTGACAGGTCTATGAAAATACTCTGTATTTTATGCATTTTATTTCAAATAAATCCATCAAATTTATATATTATAAGCTTTCATAAAAATCGATAGATTTGAGCAAATATTTTATCAACTAAAACACATACAAACGTAAATTATTTTTAAATGAAATGTGCAATAAATTTATTGATGTAATAATAATTCAAAATCTATTCTCTAATAAATTGTAATTTAGTGTCATCTAACGGTTACACATAAGCAAAAAAAAAATCTAGCATCAGTTAAAATCTTTGCTTTAGAAAAATACGGTGACCTGAAAAAGTTCGGCGTCATTCAACGTAGTTACTCTTGGTCAAGACGCGGGTGAAAAGTTTATAGACGAACACTATAATATAATGCCGGAATCTAAATGTAACGTCTATGGAATATATTGGCTGCTCCTCGGCGTCGGTTTTCCTGAGAAATCTTTTTTACTGATATATCATGTATGAAAATAATTCATGAGTTCTAGAATGTTTAAAAAGTGTGAAAAATGAGCTCCATTGTCAGACTAAATTCTCTTTCAATGGATCTTACAAAGTATATTAATAAAAAATTATTACATTTATATTAGTTGTAAAATGCGTACTTTTCCTATTTATTTTGAGAATAAAAAAGTGTTTTTTTTTAAATAGAGAGACTAAGCAAAGGTAAATATACCAATATTTAATGATAGAAAAATTTCACCACATAAAATTCTTATTCAGGTGAAAACGCGTGAAAAGTAGGTTAAAAACAAAAAAGTAAGAAATGTAAGGCTTTCAAAGCATCTGCTGATGAAATTTTTTGCCAACAGGCCGTGACGATTTATCACGTCAATGACGTTAACACTGTCATCTTTCTTTCCACGTAAAATAAATACAAGGTGTATCCTTTATACTTAACATGTGTTGCGTTTAATCTTATCTTACATTTTTCACGATTTGGAAACAAAAAAAGGGTAAAAACGTATTTGTAAGACAAGAAATAAAAATAAAACCTTCTTCAGAATGTTCTAAATTTTCATATTTTACAAATTATGAGAATATATATTTTTCAACAAGCACTAGATTGATAATTCTTTAAAATTACCCAGGAAGATACCATTTCTCAGCATTCATCTCGCAATAGACTTACAATCCCTGTTATCATTATCTTAATAAGAGAAATTGCAGTCTTACGCAGCATGCTTCCTCCGGCGAACCGTTTTACAACTTCCGAAATAGTTGGACAAAGAATCTTATTGTAAACAAGCGCATGCATTCACGAAACACGTATAGCAGGAAGCCTGCAACTCCTGCATGGGCATTCCCAAGTGGTATTATCGGTTAGGCTTCGGGTACAATTAAATTAACCTCTCGTAAACTCCAGTTAGGTTCGCGAAAGTTAGCCCTCCCGCATAATAAGCCGAATACAGAGAAAGTTGAACAAAGGCAAAGAGAAAATCTTGCGGCGTCCGGAGAGCAGGAATCTGTCAAAGATGAGAGAGAAAGCCGGCCCGGTGTGTTCCCGATATCAAACGACCGCAATGCTAATACTACAGCGGCGGGAAATTTGGCCACAAGCGAAATTCCGAGGAAAATTCGGGCTTTGAATGGCTCCGAGGAGGGAGCAGCAAGATTGTTGGTCTTGTCGAGTTTATCAAAGGCAAAAACAAAGTTTACACAAGGCACAAAGAGAGAGAGAGAGAGCGTTTGGTGCTATCGACCAGCTATAAAACAATCGACCCGATTATACGCACAGAAGCGCCCGCGGAGGAGGTGTTCAAGAAAAAATCCTCCCCCGGCTAAAAAGGTCTCCGGCTTAGCGAGCGAAAAGGGCAGCCTTCAACATTAGCGCTGATCGCAGGCTCGATTAGGCCACAAGTTCGAAATGTAAATGCTTGGCCCCAGACGCTATTAACGTCGCGGCCGCAAGCCCGTAGACCGATCTCATCATCTGGGAATTCTAATCAATAATACGGCTTAAGATCTAAGCCCCCCGGATTAAGATCTAGCTTTCGATATCGGGATTATGTATAAACTATAGATAGGAGCCGGGGGGGTGACAAGTATGACCGGCACTATGTAAAGGATAATGTGGAACGTCGTAGCAAAAGGTCTCTCGGTAGGTGAGATTCCATGGACTTTATCTTCGTGTCGGACCGATCAATAACATAAGGGCCTCCTCCTATCTTATCCAGCAAGACACACACACACACACACACGTACACACAGAGGTAACGATTGCTTTCGGACCATATCCTCCCCCGACATCGCCTCCATCTGGACGACAACTCGTGCTTAACTTGCACCGAAATCGCCGGGCGCTCCTCGGAATATGCATTCTTCCGCGCGTCCCTGTTTCACGAAATCAAAGAAACGACCGGCGCGGGATTTTGGAGTGCAGCCATCGGCGACGGCGGCGGGTAACGGCGACGGTTTTTGTGATGAGCTCTCAGGAGTATTGGAATGCAGTTAGCAATTTTACGATGATCATTTTGAAAAAAATACTTCCTGGAAAAAGGGGACGCGAATAAAGATGCTGACACACTGGATGCCGAGGAACGAATTCCCCTCGATCCGTACACCCGTAGACCGTAAATCGTGTTCGATTCTAGTCTCGGCGTATAGTAATATGTTTCTTTTTTAAACAATATAAACGTTCTAATGATATCGTTGTTATTGGAAAAAAGAGGTTAAATAACAGCAGAATATGTTTATAAAAATGAAATAAACAATTATCATTTAACTTTTTTTTCCGTTAAAAATGAAACCGTTAAAAACTTTATGTCAATATTAATGCTATCATGTCATATAATATCTTGTACGTGAAATAATTACTATTATATTTTACTGTAATATTATTTTATCTTTTAAAATAACGTTCCAGCAGTATTTATTCAATTTAATCATGAATTTTAACTAAAAATGGCTTCATCGAACAAAAACACGTGAACCAGCGAAACTGGTTTATTTTCTACCAGAGTGCCCTTTACAATTAGTAAAATTATGAATTATTAACTGCTTTGATACTAAACAAAGTTGACTTTAACATTGAAGTTGACTTAGACAAAACCCCAAAGTTCTTATTTCCGCCGTAGAACCTAATAACACTAAAGAACGGGCGTATCTGTTTTTCTTACATCTGCACAGTCTCACAAAGTAAACGCACAAAGTTTCCGCTCCCGCGTCTTTATACTAATGCATTTACGCGTAATCGCGCATACCCCTTTTCTCCGCGCTTCTCTCCCTGGCAATATCAAATTTCCGCGAGTGAACGTACATCACAGAGGGGATAGGAAACTGCGATCCGCCGGCAAATCAAATTTACAGCACTCCTTCAAAGACGCAAAGGGGAGAAAAAAGGCCGGGAGTAAAATAGAGAGAGAGAGAGAAATAAAAGGGAGAACGAGATCTCTCCAATTCTCGTACAGCCTCGCTTCTCTAACAGACCGCCAAATAGACGACGGGGATAGAGAAAGGCTAAACGCCGCCTCCCTCTCTCTTCTCCCATATCCTTTATCCGCGCTTACATCTCTCCGAGGCATTTTTCCACAATGGTTGCAGCGCGGAGCATAACCTAAATCTACAAAGATATCCGACAATGGCCTAAAAGCGAGGAGAGGACGAGGGAGAGGGGTGAAAAGAGCGTCAAAAACTAAGTGTCCGGAACAAGCGCCCGGTCAATGATCGCACGGCCGCTCGCGCCGTCAGCCACTGAGGAAGAAGCGAGGCGAGAGCGAGAGAGAGAGAGAGAGAGAGAGAGAGAGAAGAGCAAATCCAATATTATTCCTCTCGCGGCAAAATTCGATTTCCGGCTAACGCTCCGAGCTACGTAGTTCTCTGTGGCGGCGCGGTCTCTCTCTCTCTCTCTCTCTCCCTTGCAGTTCGTGCGCACTTTGCGAGCAGACACGACGGCAGCCAACGCTAGACACGTTACTTTGCAATGGACACCTCTATCTTCCAACGCCTCTCACCCCACTCCTTCTTTTTTGACTTAATTAATTTTGCGTTAATTAATTTTGTTTTCAAATTACGGCTCTCTCTCTGTTTATTACGCCGCCTTCGGGCGAAGATCTAGCCTCCCGGGGCATTCTGTTTTTTATAATTAAAACTGGCGATTCGAAAAAAAGTCGGAGGTGGAAACTTGAAATTTCGCGCGACGGAATCCGTATCAATTCTGTCGCCGTACGCGCGAGTGAATAATTATAGAGTACACGTAAAATATTGTCATTTCATTCCCCCGCGCGCGAGAGAAAGGCTTTCGGAAAAGTACGATGAAACAAGAGAAGTCATTTAAATGCTTTTGGATTCTGTTTCGCAACTCCAAAGTAATTAGATGTAATGACAAAGAGAGGTGTAAAATTACTGAAAAATAGCAAGTTTAAAAAAATAATACAATATAAATTTTATTTGTAGTAGAAAAGTTTAAGAGGCCAAATTTTATGAATCGATTTTTATGTTTAGTGGAGTAATAATAAATTAAATAAACTGTTCACGTCATACTAATCTATCTTTCATTTAGAAGTAAAGTAAACATGCAATTTAATTACTACTGTGATAAAGGTACAATATAATGACTCATTCAATTAATTTTACCTCATTAAACCTTAGATCCAAAATCCAATTAGGCAATTTGACGAATAGAAGCTCGTAATTAAAAATATTAAAACGTTATGAAACATGTATTTTTAGAAATGCTAAAAGTGAAACAAGTAAATAAACATAATTTTTGCACTAAAATCTGCTATTATGTATCATGTATTGTGTACACTGCGCTTTCATATAAGAGAATATATACGGTTACGCGTTCGTAAATAGGTAAGTACCTGTTATTGTTCTAATAAGACATTCCTTCTTGGTTCTTAGACTAAAATTACATCTGCTCACGCAAAGTAGGTGTTAGTGTTCGCATTACTTTACGAAGTATAACTCGTAATAAATACGTGCTTTTTGTAATATTATTTAACTGGATATTAAATAATTATATGGAGTGACAAATAAATATTGTTTCTTATTAAATAATAATGTTATATGAACTGATCGAGCAATATTGATTATATCTTATACAATACATTTTTAGTTTAAAATCGACTAATCCCATGATCGAATTTTCGAAAAACCTTGAAACCGACATAAACAAGCGGTTAATTCGACTATTTCTCCAACAAAGCCGCTGGTAAATAAAGCTTTCAGAAAACCGAAAAAGATTTACCATATATTTCCCCTAAAATACGTTTACGCCAAATTTCCGCGCGCACTTGAAATTCCTTGCTTCTAAATTTCCGCATCTCGAACTTTCGTGAAAATCGAAAATTCTAAAGATCGCGCAGCAGCATATTTCTCGCGTTTTCACGGCGACCCAGTAAACACAAGATAACTTTCAGAGGCTTAAGGCTCGCGCTTTCAGCGAAGTTTTACAGATTTTTCGAAACTTGTCAAATTGCTGCATTTAAAATGACTTGAAAAAGCGCTTACATACACTTTTACCAGGAAATGTGTTAACCTAAACTAGTTTTTAAAATTTATTTGAAAATTAAATTTAATAACCTGTCAATCAATAATGTGTCATTTGCAAAATTCCGTTTTCCACGTTATACGATAATTTGTAATAAAAGCTAAAATTTGATATTACTAAATTGTTGTACAGAAAAAATTAAAGACCTAAAAGTTCTTTTTACAGTATCATTTACTGAAAACTTAAAACGTCAGTTTAGTTTCAAGTATCAGATATCTATACGTGTGACGCGTTTTTCAACAGAAGCTCACTGATGGCTACTTGAACCGAATCTGAACTGAAGAAGGGGTTGAAAGAGATCGCCAATGCGATCGTCACTGTCGGTAAGGGTATTTCCGTCGCCGACGAGTCCACTACTACTATCGGCGAACGCTTTAAGAATATCGGCTCTAAGGGGAGCTATGAAGTCAATAGGGAGTCTTTTTTTATCGCCGTCGAGGTAATTTAAGATTTTTAATCAAGTCCATTTTTATTAAAATATTAATTTTATTTTCTTGTGTATGTAATAAATAAAAACTATCGTATTTAATACTGATTGACTATAAACTCTCACTTTAACACTTTATAACATGAATAAAATTCGTTAAAAGTGAATTTTTAAAATAATATTTTACTTATATTAATTTATATTGTAAACGAGAGTTTTAAATTGTATTTATTTAACAGTTTATAATAAACGGTTATCATATTTGTGTGTAGGAAAAGAATTTATGTAACATTCAAAACCCTCGGGGAAAATCTGCGAGACCATTATTGTTATTTCGAGGTCAAAGGCATTTATTCAAATAGTATTGACCTCCTTAGTCGAGAGGAAAATTGATAAAAACCTAATCAAAATTCAAGGGTTAATATAGTATAGCTATAAAAATGTAAATAGATGTATGCCAACTGTGGCAAAGATGCCTTATTAAACTTGGAATGCAGCTACTGAATATACATCCGGGAAGGTTATTTTTCATGCAAAGGTCTAATAAACAGATTCCCTTTTAAGTAGAACTCTTGAAAACTAAGTAAACATAGTTTTTACGCGTGTAAACATTAATTTTTTCTACTAAAATTTATGTTTTACCAAGTTTAAAAATTGTACGTTATTTCTGAAGTAAAACACAGAAAAAGATACGTCCGTACAGCAGCGAATTTAGCAATAAAAGAAAATTACTTTTCCGATAATGAAACGGCATACTTTTTAGCCCAAACGGGCGTTCCGTTAGCGACAAAAAGCTACTTTTCCACATCCAAAATAATGAAATAAATAAAAGCTTAATTAACCCCCAATCTCCCTTTCCGGCGCTCCTCGTCTGCTTTTTGGCCTGGCTGAAGCCTCTCCCCTAAAATCCGACTAATAACTCCGCGAAAGCCGCCCCCAAAAGCGCAAGCAGCGCCGCTTGAAGAGCCCTCTTCGTTAGTCGAAAGACCGGCGCGGGTACGGCGGCGGTGGCGGTGGTGGTGGTGGTGGTGGGGGTTGGGGGGCAAAAAAAAAGAGAGAAGGCGACGAGAGCGGGGATATACATATTTACCTGCGTGCTGATGCTGCTGTACGTGCTCGAAATCGGCGTCGGTGCCTCTGAGGGAGGATTCGGCGCGTAACAGGTAAGCCAGCCCGAGGAAGAGCATTATCGCCGGACCGCGAAACGCCGCCATATCTCGGCTCCTGGGTCCTCACTTGAGCACCACTGGCGCACAAACACTAGGCCGCCGCTCGGACGTCGTTCATCTCAATTCCTTGGCCGCTCTCTCTCTCTTACTTCACATCGCTCACAATTATCATCGGGGAGCGAGCTCGGAGGAGAAGGGACCGGCAACCGGGCCGCCTTTTATCTTTCGATCGTCCGGGGATTTGCGGGATGAATCGCGCGCCATTAGCCCACGGCTCTCCCCGGACTATCTTCCTCGCTCGCTTTGCTCGGCGATTTCTCTTGCCCGCCTTTTCCAGGCTATCTACGAGCCGAGCGTAGCGGAACCGGCCGACGTTGTTGCGCTCTTTTCCTGTTTTTCTTTTTTTTTTTTTCTTTTCTTTTTGCGACTTAAGCTGCCTTGGGACCGGCTCTTGTACCGCTGCTTCTCGATGAAAGCATCGCGCTCGCCTTTTGTTTTCGCTCCCCTTTCCCGCGGATTTCTGCTTTTCTTTCGCCCGAGTTTTATGGGGCTGGAGATTCCTGTTCCTCTCGCTGTTCTTGGGTGCTGGCGCGGCTGCTTTTTTCCGGCGCTGGCGCGACTCCGAGGATGCTGCGCCCGAGTTGGCGCGCTATTTACGGCCCGGTGTTAATTTAGGCCGTTGGACGCTTACTTGAGATTGCTCTTCGAGCGCGGCTTTTTGGATTAGCGTTATTTGCCTGAGCGGACGCCGAGATATATCACTTGGAAATTGCTTCTCGTATCATTTCGGTTTGATTTTTATGACTGTTTCCGCTTTTTTTTCCGAGAAACTACTTTGATTATTCGTTCTTTTGATTATTTAACCGATTTTTTTTTATATCTTTGTCCGTTTCTTTGATATTTTCTCTTCTTTTTATATATATATACTTGTTAAAACTTAACTTTGAACAACTAGGCTCTACTTAATTCTTATTAATTTTTTAACATTTGATTTTTATTTTCATCTATTAAATAAGTTTATCTGCAATTTTTATTATCACTCTTTATGATTCTCCGTTACTTTATTACTCCTATAACCTCTAATTAAATTTTGCCTAAAAGATCCTCTCACCTGTTACTTACTTTAACCAGT
Organism: Ormyrus labotus; assembly: GCA_035582975.1. NCBI lineage: Eukaryota > Metazoa > Arthropoda > Insecta > Hymenoptera > Ormyridae > Ormyrus > Ormyrus labotus. Next base: position 566,413 of record JAWWEO010000021.1, read on the forward strand.
TTCAAATACTCGCGCAGCTTTCCACTATAACTTCACTTAAAATTTGCAATTCATCCAGACAACACATCACAATCATTAATAATTGTACAATCATTGCCTGCAAATACTCAACTTAAAAATCGAACGTGATTCACCGAGCAGTACATTCGATTTACGCACTAAATTTCGCACTCGGATTAAAAAAAAAAACAGCGAACTCCAAAAGAAACTTTCTATATCATCGGCGAATAAATCCACCGGCGAGACGAGTCGTCTCTTCGGACAGCCATCCGCCCCGGGACATGTGGCGGAGCTCTTCCCATTCGCTTTTTCAAGCTCGCGATCGCGTCAGCACTTGTAATTTATCCTGTCGCACACGTTGCCCAGGCGAGAGGGGGGTCGAGGGGGTGCGAGTCGAGCCGAGCCGCCGCCGTCGTCGCGCGTGTCCGCCGGTCGAGCGAGCACTGAGCGCGCGGCCGCTTTCGGATTTCCCGCAAGAAGCGCGCTTTTCCCCCGTCGAGTCCCCCGGGATCGCGACGCCAGCGCCCCGAGCTGGGAGCTCGACGAAACTCGGGGGTAGTCCCGGGTGAGACGGTAAAAAGGGCACGGCTGAGGGTCGCATTGATCGAGTAGGTTTCGGCTGTTATCCGTTGTTGGGAGAGAGGCTGATTTTTGTATCGAGCTGCGATGCATGTTTTTCGAAAGAATTGCGCGGAATATTCGTTTTAGGCGCGTTGTCAATAAATTAATGTTAAGTAAAAGCTGATGTTGGAACGGCGTTTGGAAATAAAAGTTTTTTGGCTGTAAACAGAAAGTTCGCCTTGTAGAATTTGGAGGATGCATTGAAAATAGTTTTTTTTTTTGTTTAGAAATGTATTAAGTACTTATAAAGTTTAAATCAGACCGAAGACTGTTTTTCTGTTCGTTGGAATATTTCAAAGTTCCATGTTTCAAATTTAGAAGAATATCGTTAAAAATTATTTTTGACTCTGACCTTTTATTTTAAAATATTTGAGTGTAACTAATAATTCTGGCCGTTTTCAGGTCTTCCGCTCGTAATTACATTAAAATCTATCGCAAGCTAAAAGTTGCTCTTATCAGTTATGCCGTACTTAAATGAACATTTTGAAGCTCTTCCAAGCAAGAACTTGTGCTCTCAAATGAATAGAATCAACAGAAATCAAATTACAAAGTTAATTCATTTGTTTTCTTTTATATACTCATTTCATTCTACTTCCATTCTAAAAGTAGAATTCCTTTCTTCCAGTTCTCCCAAACAATTTCCTCCAATCCAACCCCCTCCAAATTTCTTTCAATACCAAAATAATAGCAATCCCCATCTTGACAAATTTTCAATGCAACGCGATTTTAAGTACCATAAGCAAGGCAGGCAACAACGGCGCTCGCACAGTCGGAGAGTGGCGAGAGAGAGAGAGAGAGAGAGGGAGAGAGAGCGAGATCCGCGAGAAGAGCGAACGAGAGAGAGGGAAAGAGAAGCGGTAAGCGGCCATAAAAGCCAGATCCCTCGGGATACGCGGCACAGTCGCGCGACGACTTTCCCGGCTGACGGTTTGCGAGCGCACGAGAATATCCTTCTCTCTCCTTTCATCGCGCGCGTAACTCTCTCTCCTCTCCCAGGACTCGCATACACTTTTTCGAGTTTACCGGCACTTATTGTTAGACTGGCCTTTTTTTCCTTTTTTTTTTTACTTTGCGGCTCCGCTCGCGCGTTCAAATCGGCGCGCACGCTCGGCAGTTATGTGAGCGTGCTACCGCTGGATTCTTCTCCTGCTGCTTCTGCTGCTGCTGCTGCTGCTGCACGCAAGAGTATAACCGACTCGGAGCCTTCCTTCAGCACGCACGTATATAGAGAGCCGCCGCGGTGAGTAAGGACCTATTGTATATCTCTCTTCTCCGCTCGCGGTCGGAGCTGCGTTTTTCAAATAAAAGACGAGAGAGATAGCGGCGCAGTAAAAAGGCTGGATGCTCCAAAGCGGATCCGCTCGAGATGTAGGCCAGATGTGGCCACGTGCGTCTTAGTTTTAGTATTTACTGCTTCGTTAAGTGAAACTGAATTTGGGGAAAATTTCAAGAGGCAGGTCAAATCGCTAAATTTTACTTGCTTATTCGAAGGATAATCGCTGATGATTTTAGAAGGCTAATGTTAAATTTTCACTCGAAAATATGAATCTAAATTTTAGTTACAAAATGTACTAATGGAAAAGTATGAAATGAAAATGTAAAAAATTATATTTAAAATGAATTTTAGTGTATTATTTCACATTAACTGGATAAAATCTCAATTTAACAAAGCGTATTATTTTATAAGAATCGTTGAAAATTAATTTAATGTCTGAGATTTAAATAAATACAGCAAAATTATGAGAAGCTCTTAAAATAAATGAAATGATGTTATAGTCTACCGAAATCTACAATTTCTACTTGATTTCCCTGAGTCTCTCTAAAATTCACAATTTCTACTTGGTTTCAATTTTCGCGCTTATCAAACATGAAATTATTATGTAATAAAATTTTTAAGCCATAAACAAATATATTTATACGGAAATTTTAAAATGAAATGCAGAAAACGCTTTCAAAACGGGAATGGATAGGTGCATCAAATATAGTAGTACTAGTAATTGGCTATTGGTTCCATTAATCTAATTGTTCCTGCAAATCCATAAAATTTACAGCCTATGTATAAAATGAAATAACAAATGCATTAGAATACACATCATCGTTATTATTCATAATTCATAACATATAATAGATAATTTTAATAATACATCATTAATTATTGTATTGTAATCAATTTTCCTGATAGCTTTAATGACAAACACAAAAAACATAGATCAGCAACTTAATTTATATAATTCTATACACACATTTTCACCCACAATAATAGACGTTGAACAATTGATGCTATTTCGTCAATTCTCAACGATGAGAAATAAGAAATAAAAAAAAGCGAGAAAGAAGAAGAAAATAAATGAGAAAAACGAAATTGTCAGCAAACCCGACAAAATAAAAGAGAGATGGAAAACTCTTCTGGCTCTGCAGTCGGACCGCTCATGCAACCGTATAAAACGTCACTTCGTTCCTCATTGCATTGAGACTTGCACAATCCAACTCGTAAACATAAATATGTGGAAGGAAAAATGTAAAAATGAAGGAAGAAACCCTTAGCAATTTCTCACAAATGGCCATAAGTTCGTCGATTTGAGCTCTTGAAATTTCGGAAAAGTTAAAGAAAACGAAAAACTTTGCCGATTATTGCTGATGTCTCGGCACTAAAGGACTATACTTTCTAATCTATGGTGTAAGAAAGAAGATTTTAAGAGAAGGGTAAAAAAAAATTAATTTTAATTAAATAACAATAATAAATGAATTAAACATTTTGATCTGTGAAATGCAGCACCAACGAAATAAAATAATGAAGTGTACAAGCTGGAGTAACGAGAGAGGAAGATACAATACGTAATTTAATTTAATAATACAATTTTCAAGAAAATAAGAGTAATGGAAAATTTTAATTAAGTATTTTTTTCTGTTAATTTGTTTAATTTTTAATTTCAAATCTTCTTTAAACGCAGTTTTTTTGAGGCAGAAATAAAGAATTATTTTAAGGAATCCCACTATTTAGTAGTAAAAACTGTTATTGGTCAGACGAATCAATAAAGTTTTTATCTACGGTATTACGAAGTGTAGTGCACTAAATAAAGAATTGTCTATACACCGAAATCAATTAACAAAGGTCCGTTGAATAGTAATGTTAATTAAGTCGTAATTAAGCCATTATATAAAACACAATTGCGTCTCTTTTACCGTTGTATTTTCTTCGCCCGATACTGAGAAGAATATAAAATAGAAGTTTTCCATTCAACCCCACCACTATTGCTTTAGGAAATCCCTCTAAAAAGAAACGTAAATAAAAGCTTCTTGAATTTACGAATCTAATATACAATGTAAATGAAGAATTTTATAGCAATAAAAAATACTGAGGCGTTGCGGTTCGCGGAAATTTTAAACTCGTTAAATAAAGTAAATAGATCTTTTAATCTTGTTGATACGCGTCAAATAATATTCATCGAAAGCTCCTTTGGAATCCAGATCTTTCGAAATAAAATATGTGTCCAAGGCTACCGAGAGTTCTGCGGATATCAAAAGGCAGACCAGTTTGAAATACGCCAACAGTTTTATGCAAATCTACCGTAATCTTTTGCTCATAGAAAAAATAATTAGTTTAGTAAAGTACATTCTACGCTGTGTAAGTACATTTTATTTTTTATAAAGTAATTTTCAACAGGTACGCCTGTATTTACGTAGTTTTGAAATATACTGATTATATTCTGCAATGAATAACCTAGGAATTTATAATATTCAATTGCAAGCCAAGCTATTCCAACTCACTGCTCAAACAAGTTATTTAAAGCAACAACCCCAGAATTCAAAATAACAATACATCTTTCATCAGAATCAATTGGACTAATTCCTACAGCGCGACAAGCCTGTCTCGCCGTAAACCAATCTCGCACAGTTTCATTAAAGCTCGTGACCCACTAAGCACACCGCACCAAAAAAGAGCAGCCCGCCAATCCGCAGCTGGCAAAATGGAAGCAAAAGCCGCGGAGGACAAACGCGCGGGAAGCTCATTAAGTCGAGGCCCGCGGCTCCCTCGACATCTCCGCGGAAACTTCGCGCTCGGTGTCTCGGCGCCCGTCGCGCTCGTTTAATTCCGCGCGCACCGAACACGTGTGATCATATTCGCCGAGATGAGCGCTGAATACGGATGGAACGGCCGGCTCGAGAGCACGTAAGGATGCTAAAGTATTTCGCGCACTTCGGACGCCGATGGCGCGCTCTGCGAATTGTCTAATTAGGCGAAAAATTGGCGAATGAAGTTTACCGATGTGCCCTGTCGGAAGTTTTCACCATTATTTGGACAGTTTTCGATCAATTTTTTTGAAATTGGCCTAATTTTTTACCATAAACCCTGTTAAAAACGACACCGTTGTGATCGAAAAATTGGTCAAAAATTGGCCAAAGTGAAAATAATACTAAAATGATGTAAACAATAACATTTAATTGTTAATTAAACGTTTCAATCCGCAAACTTTTGAAATTAAATAATAAATTCAAAGATGCTTATATTTTAAATATAAAATTGTAGTTTATATTTTTATTAATCCACCATTTATTTTTTTATCAGTTTTTGACCAATATTTGACCAAAATATTTGACGAAAAACAATGGATCAATTATCGGTGAACTAGCCAAAAAAACTGGTGATATTACCTACAGGGTGCTTGCTGAGTGAATTTAGCTGTTTTCTTAGGATTAATTTTCGTCCTTATATAACTCTTTGATTTATAAACAAGCTGGCTGGTACGATAATTGAGGGAAAAAACGTTTTTCAATTTATTAAGTGAAGATAAATGTTTGTATCAGATTTTTTCGAAAGAATTTGAACATTGATTAAATTATTCGAGTATTCCTCAATTAAAAAAGTGATAGCGGAAATGTGAAGCCGAAATTGGATTGGTTAATTCTGATGAATCAACAAATGTAATTGGTTCATGTAATTGACGTTACTATATTTGACTTAAAGATTTAGTTTGATTATATAAGAGATAACATTTAAAATGAACAAATTTTGTAATCAAGTTTCAAGTATATTGATGGAACTATACATGCAAAATGTATTTTGATAATAAAAAATTAAAATTAAAATTAATCTCTAAGCATTTTCACTGATATTTAGTTTTGCTATATATGCTTTAATTTCTAACCTCAAATTTAAATGTTAGCATAAATTAAAGATAAAACATAACTTATTGGATACATGTATTATATCGTATTGTATCAAATATATAGATGAATGCGGACTAAAAGGAAGAAGAATTCGTATTTATATAATGGAATAAATATAGAGCGCGCGAAGCGCGTCATGAGGGCACCTAATAATAATAAAAATTAGAAAGCCTTAATATTAGGTGTAGTTTAGAAGAACGGAACAAAAACATTCTAAAGAAGAAAATCAACAGCACAACAAGTGGAAATAATATGCTCGTAAATGCTCGACTAAATGTCTCAACATTTTATCGGCGTAGTGCAGAATTCCCAAGCAGCTATCAGTCAGAAGCATGCAGAGGCAGGTACAATTAAGCTCCTAATTCCCGAAGAGCTCCGATTCTACGTATTAGCCTTAGTACTTTACACAATGCGGGCACTTGAAGCGCTCAATGCGCGAATCTTCCTGCTCTCGCACTTGAGCAGTCGGCTCTCTTTCTCCCTCTCTCGCCTCCTCTCTCTTTTGCTCGGTGTTTACCTCGCGCCACTTCGGGGCTTCTTGTTGCACCGGCGTCGTTTCCGCGCTTTGTCTACTTCCTTTCTTTCTTGCCGCGTTCGACGAGCACCTCTGCGCCGTCGTTCTCCCCGAGTGGTCATTGACGTGAAAAAAAACGCGAGCTCGCGAGTGTTTAGGGTTTAGCGCGCGCGAACGAGAAAATCATAATTGCGCTATTTTGCCGGCATTTTTAATTGTTGCGGAGATGAGAGTTTGCGCTGGGGTAAGAGGCTTTGTCGACTGCTGCTTATTTCTGTTTGCGGTACAATTTGGATGGGAGCCTTGGTACTTTGTTAGTTGAGGATTAGATTCTTTTGTCTACGTTCAAAGTCGGTAATCGAAATAAATCTGTATGGAAATTAAAACGTAAAATATGCTGTATGAATGAAGTCATAAATTTTAGCTTTATAGGCAAATAAAACTAGTGTATTCCGACAAATTTTAACCAAGATAAAAGTAAAATGAGAAAATTACAAATTACTCAAGTTAATTATAACATAAAGAATTTTTTTATTTCCAAGTGTGAAATGAAAAAATTTCAAGTTAAAAGATATTTTAAAACTTCTAAAAATATGTATATTTACCTGTCGTACCTTTTTTAAAATTTGCATGCTTTTTAGTAAATACATACGAGCTTTACTAAGAAAAATATGGCCTGGTTGACTACGATGACAAGACGACTTATTGTGATGTTAAGCTCTCTTTACTCGGTTTTCTGCATATTTTTGTTTAAAATTTTTCACTTTTATCTTTAAAAAACACAAAAAATTATTCATACACATTAATAATTGTAATCTAAATTCTTTTCTATTTTTTCTTAATCACAATTATTTTAAAATATTAATAATTATTTAAAATATTAACAATACATTTTAAATTACAATTTCTAAAATATGTCTAATTCAGATGTCTAATTCAGAGTATATTAAAAATACATGTCTAAACAAGCACTGCAAGGCCCCACGAATTAAGGATGGTCTTTTTATTCCTCTTTTCGCCCGTTAAAAGGCTCAAGTTTCTCGCGGGATTTCTCAGCTGCTCTGCTTGAAACAATGAGACTTCCGGCGAGAAACTGAGATATAGCATAAGGAGAACGGATCCGATAAGATAATATTCTTTTATTGTACAATACGATTCTCAAAAATTAATTAACACATGCTTTGGATAGTATATCCGAGTCGGATAAGCTATTATTTCGATACCGAGCTTTTAAAACTTAATTAAAAAATCATGCAAAGTTCTTCAATATCTATTTAGAAGAGTAATATGTAAGCTAATAGCTAGAAGCGATTATAATAAAAATTAAAACTAAAAATAAAAGCCCTTATACCAGCAGCAGAATCACTCGTTCATCGCGATACACATTATCTTCAATGCATTAAAATACATTAAATAACAGAAATCAGTCAAATTTAAGAAAGTGCTTTCGAATAGTTTTAATAGCAACTGCTTTTAATAGAACAACCTACTAAGGGATGAAAAGTTCCTCATTTCAGAAGATAAAGAGTTTTATAATGCATGATAACTTGAAAAATCACTTTTCGATTTGAATGCACAATCCTCGGACTTGCAACGACTTATTTTTGCTTGTGCCAAATCATCGAGAAGCGTTCGTCGCCCACTTTGAGATCGCTGACCCACCAACTGAATTGCTGGTGTAACTTCAAAGTAACTTAAGTTTATATCTTGGATAGAAAATGATGGGTGAACGAGAAATGCAAGCAAGGAATTACGCTTGATGAAGGGTAAATGTCGAATGAAGGATGTAGACACTCGTCTGCAAAATTATTCTGGAAGAAATAAAGGCTCTCAAATTTGAGTAATTCCATGCGATCTATAAAGCTGCTTTCGACTTTACCTTAAGCGCATATCGCATGACTAATTCTAGAATACGAATTTGAATGGACTTTAATGAATTGACTTTAGTTTGCGTTGTAATGGCTCGAGTTAAAGTTATAAACAAATGTAAAACTTATAGAGATCCTACAGATTGGATAGATTAAGTTGTAACCGATCAATTCGAATATTCGCGCCAGTGCGAAAATTCGCGGTAAATTGTAGATTATTCGCGGAATACTTCAGGAGAGTCGAGGGAATATAAAAGC
>JAWWEO010000021.1:579933-646061 GCA_035582975.1 Ormyrus labotus
ACAATAATAATGTAGACTAATTATTTCTATTTTTCGCCGGTATGAACCTTCGACTTTATGGTCACGAAAAATTTTCACATTTCAGACAATGGCAATTCGAATGTAACTATTTCGATCATATTCTGTTTATTCTTCATTTGTATATATATGCAATTACGATTATGAAGTGGACATTGCATGTTCGGTCCCCCCTCTACTATACCTATATATAAGCACAAGTTTTATAAAGCGACATCTATGTATAAAATAAGAATGATAACATTAAACTTAAAATGAGGTTATATTTACACATACTCAACGTAAAAGGAACTAGACACTAGACATTGCAAGTGCTGAACAAATTACACTGCTACGTGTACTTAATATAAATGATAAGACTAAACAGAACGTTGCAGAGAAATGGTAGGATATTTAGCACGTAAAACAATTTAAGATTGGTTAACTTTTTAAGTTTACTTCCAACAAGTCATATATAATGCTGTCTGATTTTATTGAAATTATTGAATTAGTGTTATCATGTATTGTATTGAGTGTTGTGTTCATTCCTTTGATTGTTGTAGCATATTTAAAAATAAAATTTAGAAAAAGACGTAAAAATAATGATAATAAAATTATTGTGGGAATTTTTCATCCATACTGCAATGCTGGAGGAGGAGGTGAAAGAGTTCTCTGGGCTGGTGTGCAAGCTTTACAATCAAAATTTGACAATATACAGATTTATATTTATACTGGAGACTTAGATGCTGACAGAGATAAAATTCTAAATAATGTAGAGAAAGTATTTAACATAAAAGTAGAAGATAATGTGAATTTTGTATACTTATTTCAAAGAAAATGGGTTGAAAGCAAAATGTATCCTTATTTTACTTTGCTAGGCCAAAGCATGGGTTCTCTCTGGTTAGGGTATGAGGCTCTTTCAATGCTTCAACCAGATATCTTTATAGATACAATGGGATATGCATTTACTTATCCGTTATTCAAATATATTGGAGGATGTAAAGTTGCTTCATATACTCATTATCCTACAATATCAATGGATATGTTAAGACATGTTTACAGAAGAGTTGTTGTTCATAATAATCGTCAAGTTATAGCTAGAAATCCATTTTTGACAGCAGCAAAAATTTTGTACTATAAAATTTTTGCTTTTTTATACGGAGTTGTTGGTAGAACAGCTGATACTATAATGGTGAACTCTTCATGGACTGAAGACCACATAAACTCAATTTGGAAGTGTTCCTTAAGAACTCATCGCATTTACCCTCCTTGTGATATAGAAAAATTAGTAAATTTGCCTTTACTGTCAGATGATCAAAAAGGTGATGAAATTCGAATAGTTTCAGTGGGCCAGTTTAGACCAGAAAAAAATCATCCACTCATGCTTAGAGCTATGTATGAGTTAAGATCAATAGTTGATGAAGATACTTGGAAGAAAATCCGATTGGTATTAATTGGCTCAACTCGTAATCATGAAGATGAAGTTCGTGTCAAAGATATGCAAGATCTCTCAAAACATCTAGCTTTAGATGAAAATGTAGAATTTCAACTAAACATTTCATATGCAGAACTAATCAATGCGCTTCAGAAAGGAACTATTGGTTTGCACACAATGTGGAATGAACACTTTGGAATCAGTGTTGTTGAATGTATGGCTGCAGGATTAATTATGGTGGCTCATGCATCTGGTGGACCCAGAGCTGATATTATTGAAACACAGGCTGGATCACAAAATGGATTTTTAGCACAAGATGCTGAAGAATATGCTCAAATCTTAGCTTTCATTATTAAAATGACTTCGCAAGAAAAGGATACTATCCGAAATGCTGCTAGATCATCTGTCAACAGATTCTCCACTGAACACTTTGAAAAAGAATTTGTTAGAACTCTTGAACCTCTTTTTAGACCAGAATAAAGTGTTTCTTATTATAAATTAAGAAAATAAATGAGTGTGAAATTTCTATTAAATCGTGTACATAAAAATATTTAAAAATAATTATATTCTGTATAAAAAAATAAATTTTGTTAAAATTATTATAAGGTTTTATTTAATTTTCTTTTAAAGCTTTAGATTGAAATAAAAACATTACCAAATCCACACTAATAAAATTCCTATTGTATAGTTATTTTTTATTTTCAAATCTATTTCCCCGCGCTGAACTCGTAAGAGAGGTTAGAATACTTAGAATACATATCATCTTCAAAACGTGGTAAAAATAACATTGCCTGCCCGTTGTTAGTTTATTTATAATATTTTATATTAAAAAATGGATAGTTTACTTCAACTTTTAGATTATTTAAAATCTTCACCTATAACAGTACCTTTAACTCTTCTTATTAGTTATGGATTATATAAAGTTTTCAGGAGGAAAGAACAACCTATAGCCAAACAAAATAGTAACAAAATAGTAAGCTTAAATATGGATTTTAATTAATATGCATTTTAAATATGTTTATTGCAATAATAATATATTTTGAATAAATTTTATTTTCTAGACTTATGATGATGACAGTGAATCATCTAGCTCACTTGACGGTGAAGATACTTATTCAAAACTGGTATTGGTTGTTAGAAATGACTTGAAAATGGGAAAAGGCAAAGTTGCAGCACAGTGTGCTCATGCAGCCGTTGCTGCTTACAAACAAGCTAAAAGACACCCTCAAGTTTTAAAATCATGGGAAAGTTGTGGACAAACTAAAATTGCACTCAAAGTGAGTTTCAAATTAAATTATGTTTTAAAAAAACTTAAAGGAGGGAAAAATAAAAATACATTTATATATTTTTAGTGCGAGACTGAAGCTGAATTATTGGAGTTGCATCAATCAGCAAAAAATATAGGACTGTTATCAAATGTTGTTCGTGATGCGGGTCAGACACAAGTAGCACCTGGTAGCAGGACAGTATGTGGAATAGGTCCAGGGCCATGTGAACTTATTGATCAAGTAACTGGTCATTTGAAATTGTATTAATATTTTATGATTAAAACTAGATTAAATTTTTTTATAACTCAGCGTTAAAAGTGACTTCCTGATTAAATAATTATTTAAAACCTTTAAATTATGCATCAATAAATTAAATTGTAACAATAAATTTTGCTTATTTTTACTATTAAATAATGTTAATTAAAAATTCGATTTTACACATTTTAGAATGTTTTAAAACCGTTTTTACGCCCCTTGTATCAAAAATATTGTCCGACACGTAAGAAATATGATTCTCAGACTAGGGTGATTATCATCATCGCTTCGCTCGGGCGGTAAACTCACCTTTAGAGAATTAACTTTTTCTCCCATGTGTCGAAAAGTATTATTTATTATTAAAAAATGATTAATAAAATTAGCAAATAGATTTGTTCAGGAAAAAAGAAACAGGCATTGTGTAATGATTCTAAAATGAACCAATTTATTTAATCTAAATCCGCATAAAGTAATATCTTACATGAAGTCAATATAATACATTTTCTACTAAAAATGTGGACGGCACAGTTATATTAATCACATAATTACTTCACTAAGTGAAATGAGCCTGTATTATGTGTATTTTATCTATTTCAAATATTGAAATAGACTGTGTAAAATGTTTCTTCATTGCTATTACCATTCCCATACCATAACCCTGATGGAAAAATTTATTTAAAAATTTATTTTAAAAATACTTAATCTTCAAGAAAAGTTTAAACATTGCATAATTTTTAAAGAGCAATACTATTTCAATAGAAATGAATGGAAGATTACTATTATTCCCCACCAGAGGAATTATTAGCTCCATAGCACTAAAGTGCTAAAGTAATCTTGAAATGCTGCAGGAATTAAGAAAATTATTTATTTTAGTTATTAAACGTAATTTCATAAATATAAATTATATTAATTTGATTTTTAAATTTCAACATTTAATTCATTGATGTCTCATTGTTTTGATTTGTACGTTAAGTAAAACATGATTGAAAAAATTAGTTAACAAAGTAAAATTTCATAAATAATAATTTTTTGTACTTCTAATTTTGTACAATTTCGCTTTAATAAAAACATTTTTATCACAAGTTTTTTAAAAACTTTTCGTTCCTGAAACATTCCTGTCATTTCAAACGTACTACAACAAGGTATACAATTTATACTCATAAATATCCTCAAAGAAAACTACAGTTATAAACAAAGCTCTTGAAGCGGAGACTGAAATAACTGAAACTTCTACAGTCAAAATACTGAGAGCTGCTTAAAAAAATTGTACTTGAGCTACGTATCAAGTCTCTTAAAAATCACATAAGCCGTAAAAAATTTTGTACTTCCACTGTTAAATACCGGTATCTTATATTCCAACCCCGGTTCCGTAAAGCCATAAAAACTAAATTTAGATCGGAGGTGGTGGTGCTTTTCTGCGTATCTTATTGGAGCTTGTTGCGCTGCATTGAGACTCGGCGATAGATCTTCCATCAGCTTCATCCCTGCGACAGAGTTCCGTCTCGTTTTGTAACCAACTTGTGGTTTGGCTGTGGCCAACTATGCTGGTCTTTCCCATCATTTCTATTTGTTCTTCATTTTCTGATATAGGACAGCCTCCTACTTCTTCGAGAAGTTTTGACAACGATGGTGCTAAACCTAAGCCGAGATTACGTTCATGATAAACGTCGGATATCGTGGGTGTAAGTTCACGTGTCAGACTTGTAAGTGATGTTGCCAAGTTTCTTATATTAGTGTGGGAATGATGATGATGCGGTGCTTCTGAGTTTTGTGTTGACTCTTGATTATTTACAGATTCATTGTCGTTTGTGTTACTATTGTTGATATTACTAGACGATGCCTGAGGTGCTAATTTCCTTGAGGAAGGGATTGTACCGGTTCCGAGTTCGGTACGTACGCTTAATCGTTCAAGGACAGTCGCTGGCAAAGCTGGCAATGGTTGTCGTCGTAAAACAGTATTGTGTCCATTATCCCAGTCAGTAACGGAGCCACTGGAACTCGAACCTGGCCGTGGACCACACTGTTCTGGATAAAGATTACGAATTCGTGTCTGATGTTTTAAAGTCATAGGTGTTGGAGGACTGGTCGAGAAATTTTCAGTTCTCTCATCTGTAAGATCTTTGTTGAAATTAACACAAATAAATTTAAGTTTTACAAAAATATTTGTTAGCTAAATTGGTTCAAATTAATTGATGCTTACCTTCATCTTTTTCACAATTTAAACGTGTCAAAGATAAACTAGGGGTTTCCATAGTTTTACCGTCTGGTTCTCCTCGATGTCTTACGTAACTAGCAAATGCACCACCTAGACGAGGTCGTTCGGAAAGTCCCCTATCAGGTTGTGACACAGATGCCAAACTTTCCATCGAACTGCTTGAATCTAAACTAAGACTTTTTGGCGCTTCTTGTGTATCTAAAAAATTACAAACAGAATAATTCATCTTCCATTTTCACCAAAAAATGCTTCTTTTAATAAAATATAAATATTATTAGTAATCTTTAAATAAATCTATTACCGAATAGCGCTAGTAAGGCTTGAAGAGCAAATTGTACAGATCTTCTAGAAGCTTGCTTGCCAGTTCGTAAAGTGATTTCCAGCTGCCCAACTTCCATAAGATCAAAACCTAAACTAGCGAAAAGCTCGTGTGAACCAGCAGCTCGCCAAACTCGCACCGGAAGTTTGATTTCTTGACCTTCAGTTGCACAACTAGCTCTTCTCATCGCTGCTATTACGTCTTCAGCTGCTTCTGGTGCCTAAATAAATAAAAAAATTTTAATTTTTCCATTTAAAACAATTGATTTTACTAATATAACTATGCTAATGTGAAAGAATATTTAGTTTACCTGCAACAGCCGGACTAGTGCATGTAAAGATGCCTGTCCTAAACCAAGCAGAGCTTGCAAACTTGCACTGCATCTAGTAAGCCTCTCTTCGGGGTCGCTTTGAGGGAAAAAGACTGACGGACGAATCCCGTTACCAGCTGGTTCGAATCTGAATCCAACGGACATAAGGAGCTCTCGCCAACCCGTGGCTGAGCCTACTTTGTTTTCAATGCTTTTTTGTGTTGTGTACATGGCATTCTTTTGGCCGCAATGGATTCTTTGCAGCGACTTCTCAACGAGATGCAAAGTTACGCGCAATGCGTCACGACTTTGTTCTGGTCCACTACGTAATAATTCGGCTAACGCTTGACCCATCAATGCCACCTAAAATTGAAATGGTATAATTTTATAAAATCATTTGAGGACTATTTGACTGTAAGTTTGCAGTGGGTAGTATTTGTCTTACCTTATTAGATAATCTTGTATCACCTCCAAGAAGCAGCCAACCAGCCCAATTGGCAGGATGAGCAAAATGTCTTGTATGTTGAACCGTCTGCATGGCTTCAGCGAGAGCTCTGGAAGCCCTTTGACCCTGCAGCATGGCACTGTAAAAAGCTCTCAAAAGTATACTACCAGCAGTTGGAGGTACCGGCCACATGCCTATAAGAACACATTGAGCACCAGAGTTCAACAGTGCCTTGGCCATCAACTGCACTCCTTTGACATTAACAGTTGTAGCAACGTCATTACTCCAATGACTACTTGAGACAACTACTAGACGAGCTGCTAGACGCATTATATCAGCACAACAATCGAGCAGAAATTCAGGTTTTTCACTTGGTTCTTCACACTGTTCAGCAGTGAGAGCAAGGCTTGGATTATTATTGTTGTCAGAACCTGCCCAAAATACTGGTACTGTAAGGTGTACACATTCGGCGTCAGGTAAACTGCGTAATATTGTGGTACGAGTAGCTTCGGTACCTGAAGCAATAAAAGAAATTAGAAAAAATAATAATAAATTAATAAAATATTTTTAAGAAAAAAATAATCTTTAAAATTTAATTAATCAGTACTAAAATGAAATTCAATAATTTTTTTCCGACTAATAATAGTACATACCGACTATAGGTCTTGTCTCTAACAGTTCACCTACGATACTTGTTTCAGTTTCAGCTGATGAAACGCTTTCAGTCCATCCATGTTCATCGCGCACTTTTTCAGGGATTGAAGGATTACCGGCTACTAAAGCAGCAACTGTAGCATTGCCTTCTGGCATTGGCGTTTTCGATTTCCTTTTAAGGGCACTTAAGGATGGCACTACCAGTAAAGAAAATCTCTCGCAAAGGTAGTCCTCGCCTAGAATAAAAAAAAATTTATAATAAAATTTTAACACTTAATTATTTTTGAAAATAAAAATAGCAAAATAGCATGAAAAACTAGTATAGACGAACTAACCAGGACCGGCTTGTAAAGCTGGTAACGGTGCTAAATAAAGCGACTCTTCGACGACAAGTATAAGTTCCCTTCTAGGCTGTGGTAACAAGTCTTCAAATGGCGCAAGAAGCAGGTCATAAAGTCCTTGCAAGGCAGCAGGCGCTTGCCAGACAGGTCCGCCTCTTTGCTGGGCCCACCGTGCGCTTCCAGCACGTGAGCTGACTGAACCAACACTAAACAAACTGCTCAAACTGTAGCTACTTGCGTTCAAATGATGACCGCGAGTCGGAATCTTAACAGAGCAATTATCATCAAGAGTTCCCGAGTCGGTCGCTGATTCGCCTAGAAGTAAGGCTTCTCGGGCTTCAAGGCCCCGTTTTTCTAAGCTCAGACCACCCAAACTAGTCGAATTGAAACGTAATAAGCCTCTGCCTGGTGCCAAACACCACCCATGAAGATCATCATCGACTTCACTGTAAGTTTAAAAAGTTTAGAATTTGAAAAAATTGTTAAAATTATAATGTCATCTTACCTAAAGTATAATACAACTCCTCTTTGCCTATCGATAATTTCCGAATAATGAGATGCTTCTTCATTTCCACTTTCGCTTATTGCTCTCCTTGACCTTTCAGACCAATTTAGTGCCTCTTCATTACGCCCAAGACTTACAAGTACTTTTTGCAGCGTTCGATACGTTTGTGAAAGTAGCTCAGCTTTACCAGGCTGATATAGTTGTTGATTTCCATAAGTTAAGCCTGGTATTGGATCCAAAGATTCAAGTAGACTTGCAGCTTTTTCTAACTGCTCTACGGCTATTGTTGCTTCGCCAGCTTCCCAATGCACGAGACCCAATCGATGGCGTAATCGTGCTGTTTCATCGCGTCTACCTAAACCTTCAGCTAATGACAGGCCAGATTGTAGATAGCTTAAAGCTCTTGGAAGATCATCTGGAAATAGATTACAATTATTTTTTTGTTAATTTTACACAAATCTCTTAATCATATTTTGCCCAGAATTCTGTAAAGCAAATACGTACTACATAAATGATGAAGCCGCCCAAGACTTGAGAACGCTGCAGCTCTTGCAGGTAAATCAGCAGCTGCCGCTGCAAGACTGAGAGACTGCTCCTGTAGTCTAATAGCTTCTTCAAGATGACCGAGTGCCTCTTGAGTTGCTGCAAGATTTGCACAAGCCCTCGCCTGCAATCCAGCGGCATCCAAGCTCTCTGCTATCGAAAGTTCAAGTTGATGGTGTTCAAGAGCAGTGTTTGGATCATCCATCAATAGATGAACAGCACCAAGTCCACTTGCTGCTTCAGCCTCTGCAGCTTTATCACCCAAACCTCTGGCGAGCGCCAGTTGATGGGTCAAACAACTCACTGCTTGTTCATGATTACCAAGCGCAGCATGCACTCGTCCTAAAATTAAAAAAAAAAAACATTTTTTTTTCAAAGATTTTTGGTTCATTATTACAAATTTCTAAATAATAATTTACCTAAATCACCGTAAGCAGCACCTCTAGATTCAGGGCTATCAGCCTCATGAGCAGCAACGAGTCTCTTTTCAAAGCATACGAGTGCTTCCTGATAATTTCCTGAAGCTTCTCTTGCCCTGCCAAGGCCTCTGTATGCGCGCTCTTGATCCCTGACACTACGGAGCCGTACAGCAGCAGCGAGTTGCTGCTCGTGGCATTTGATTGCTTCTTCAGGATCACCAAGTGCTTCATAACAATCACCAAGATTACCAAGAGCGCGGGTTTTATCGAGCAATGCCGTGTTATTTGTTAAGGGTTCAAGCGTCGAAAGCTGCTGTTCAAAATAGCCGATTGCGTCTTCGTAATGACCCATATTGAGTCTGGCTATTCCTAAGTTACCTGTTAGAAACGAATATTTTTGAGTGTAAATAATTGTAAAGTTGTAAACAAAATTAAAAATATAAATAATTAATTATTTACCGAGTGCCTGAGCTTCAACACTCGAATCTCCAAGTTCTCTCGCTCTTTCCAGTTGCTCTTGGTAGCACTTCACTGCGTGCGTGTATTGTCCCAGAGCCATATGCACAGCTCCTAAATTTCCATGAGCTCTGCATTCGCCTCTTAAGTCAGACGCTTCCTGCCTCAATGTTAGTTCTTGAGTATGGAATCCCAGTGCCTTATCAAGATTTCGACTTGTACGGTGTGCTATTCCAAGAGCGCCGTAGGCAGCGGCTTCGAGGCTACGATCAGAAGCCTGTCGTGCAAGATTCAGCTGGCGTTGGTGCATCTTTATGGCCTCATCAATTTCACCGAGTCGTAAGAAGCAATCACCTATATTCCCAAGTGCTCGGAATTTACCCGCTAAATGCTTCGTCATATGGGCTATGGCTAAGTAAAGAAAATTCTTGTAATTTTTGTTCATTATTGACTTAAAACACTATTTTAATAAGCCTCATACCTAAATAATACTTTTGGCACTCTAAAGCTGTATCCAAATTTCCTAGAGCAAGATGAGCCAGACCCAAATTGCAGTAAGCTCTGCCCATGCCGGACTTGTCTTGCAGATCTTTGGCTAGAGCCAGATCTTGATCGTAATACCTAACAGCTTCTCGATGATTACCGAGACAGTAATGCGCGTAGCCTAGGAAATGGCAGGCCTTGGCTTCACCTTCGACGTCATGCAGTTCCTGAGATAACATCAAATAGTTCTCATAATAGGGTATGGCTTCTTCGAAACGGGCCCGTGATGACAGGCAGTTGGCAAGGTTTAATAAGGCACAAGCTTCACCCGCTACATCTTTCAGTTCTCGCGCAATAGCCAGGTGAGCTTTGTAGTGACGCAGTGCTGCCTCGTGGCCCTGCACTGCTTGATAAGCTACTGCTAAATTACCATGAGTACTGGCTTCTGAACTTCGATCGTTCACCTGATAGACAATAAATATTTCATAAAGTTGATTTGCTTTAATATAATATTGTAATTAAAATGTATTTACAAATTATCGTTTGTTTTATTAATGTAACGAATGAATTATGCGTTACCTCTTTACTGATAGTCAGCTCCTGTTTGTGGTACTTAATGGCCTGATCGTAATAACCAAGAGCATTATAAGCATTACCGATATTGCCGTAAGCCCTGCCCATACCCGCCTTATCCCCGAGGGCACGCGCTATTCCCAAGTGAGCTTGGTGTAGTTTTAGCGCGGCATCGTGCTCACCTAAGAGCTGATACACGATTCCTAAATTACTGCAAGCTCGACCTTCTGCTACTTTGTCTTTTGTTGTTAACGCGACATCTAACTGTCGCTGATGCCAAAGTTTTGCTTGTTGCAAATCGCCTAAAAATAAATTATAAATAAAACAAAAGTAATTACTTTACTTTGCGCTTTTGCATAAAAAATGAACGATTCGGTACCTGCGCACCGAGCTGCGTGTCCTAGTCCTGCATATGCCCTAGTTTCAATAGCTTTATCACCTAGTTCTTGCGCAATTCTCAAGACGTTTTCATGATACGTCATAGCTTGTCCGAAGTTTCTTCTGTAATGATGCGAAGATCCTAAATTACTAAAAGCTCTTGCCTCTTCTACTTTATCTCCTAAACGACGAGCTATCCGCAAGTGTTGCGTGTGACAGTCAACCTGAGCAATCAAGTAATTAAGTAACATTTCCATCGGCAAAAAAGCAATAATAAAATAATTAAGACTAAAACTCACGGCACTTTCAAACTCTCCCATGGCAAGATAAACGGCACCGACGTTGCCGATTTCCCTGGCTTCTTGTAGTCGGTCTCCAATTTGTTTAACAAGCTGGACGCACTGTTTGTGCGAAGCGAGGGCGTTCGGCAGGTCGCCAATGGCAGTGTACACGTGACCGAGGCTGGTCAGTGCCGAGGCTGCGGCCTGCGTATCCTTACACTTCATGGCTAGCACCAGCTGGTAGCGATGTGCTGTTAGGGCTTCCTTGTAGCTCCCTTTGCTGAAGTACGCGGAGCCGAGATTTCCGTGGGCTCGGCATTCACCCTGCGTATCGCCCAAAGATCGTGCAACTCCTACACCATTTTCATTGAGATGATGAATGATTTTGTGAAAAAAAATTATAAAAATTGCCAGTAAAATTAGATCATAGTCTTTTAATGACAGAAATTATATCACAGTTATGAAAAAGCATATTGAAGAATTTTCTTTTTTAGCTACGAAACATGTCGAAAGATAAAGACGGATACTACATATTTCAGTAATTATCGTTAATTAAATAAATGATTAATAACTTTCACGCTTTATCACATAAGTTGATTACGAATCACTAATTAAATTACCGCTATACTTTAAAATAAATGTCCTTAATTATATCCTTACATATAACTATAACCAATTCTATAAAACCTATTTTATTATGTATAAAAAGTCAATAAATAGTACAATAAAGAAAATTATTTAAATATCAACATTGATCACTTGGGCAAAGAAATCACTTACCCAGATCCTGCTGCATGTAACTGATAGCCTTATCCAGCGAATTAAGGGCCCAATAAGCACTGGACAGCGCAGAAAAAACACTACCGCGCAACTTGAGGCTGCAAGATCCGATGGAGAGTGCAGCCTCGAGAACGCCGGCAGCCGCTCTGTACTGTCCAGCCCCGAGGAGCTCTTGGCCGACAACGGAAATGACAACGAAGGGCGATTCGTCGAGCTTCATTGCGCGCAGTTGCTGGAAGGTCGGCTCCAGTGTGACCCGAAGCGGCGATTTCAGCGAAGCCTCGACGAGCCCTGCGAGCAATTGACAGTTGTTCGGATCGCGGGCTAAACCGATGCTGAAGGCCACCAGGGCCTCGCCGTAGCGGCCCAGGCATTGCAGCGCTACGCCTTGACGGTAGTACGCCTGCAAGTGAATGGTGTTTTTTAGGGAGGAAGAAAATCCTGTTCCAAGTTATTTTTAAACTCGCAATCTTTGACAATAAAAGGACGTTTATATTAAAAAAAAGTAGTATATTAATTGATTAAATAGAAACAGCCTGAAAGCATATTTTATATCAAAGTAAGATTTAATTTAAACAATAAATTACTATTAAATATTATTTTATAAAAAAAAAACTTCCAGCTATTTAAATAGTTCATCAATAATTTATTCCTATGATTTATTGTGGAAAAAAGTAATAAATAATAAATACTGCTACTCTTTATTTGCATAATAATCAATTGCTAGCTCCATAAATTATACTACATATTCCAAGATTATCAATTTAAATTCAATTTTTATCAATAGCTACAAAATATGTTCCAGATAGAATTTCAAACTTGGATTTAATTAAAGTAATTGCTATCCTTGGATATCTCTGTGCAGGTACCAAAAATTGTTACTTTACACAAACAAATTAACTAAAAGAAATCTTATCTTCTATAAAACTGCCTGCAGGTCCTTATTATCTTATTCTATTGGCAGATTTTTGCAAGCAAAAATAATGATTCTATTCACATACCTTTGGCCATTGTGGACTGAGTTCTGTGGCTCTTACAGCATCTTGCAGCGCCAGGGCAAACATGCCCATCTTAAGACGAGCAGCAGATCTATTCGAATAAAGTACATGGCTGAGGGGATCTAGGGCCAATGCTTCTGTGTAAAGGGTTGCAGCTAAAGCATAGTCTCCATTTTGGCAGGCTGCATTACTCCTGCGCACTGTCTCCAGGAACAGTGCCCTGGATCCAGCAGCCAAGGCCGACGAACCTTCGGGCTCCACCTGGGGTTATATAAAATTTAAATTATGTTATGTAAATTCTTTAAGGATCAGTAAAAATTTTGAAGTTGAATATAGTTTCTCTGGTACTATGCACTAATTATAAAAATATATATTAGCAAAAAAATATATTACCATTTTGGTCTGGTAGAAAAAGTAAGATGAATAGTTTAAATTTAAACAAATATTAATTTTTTAATATAAAAAAACTTTATTATTATAAATAAAAAAATAATTACAAGTACGAAAATTTAAAAAATCGAATGCAAGCTCAAGTAAAAAAAAACGTTTTATTTCTAATTTCAAAAATATTGTTAACAAATACTTAAAAAATTATAAGAAATAAAGAACCGCATCATCAAAGGACTAGTTCTAAAAAAAGCCGCAGCTATAATTACGTTCCAAATAAAAGACAAAAACCTCGGAAGTGCATCAGCAAATTATTTCAGTACCGGGAACAGCCATATCCAAAAAAAAGCACGACCGCCACCAAAAAACAGCAAAACCAGCAGCGGTAGTAGCAGCGGCAACAGGTATATGTATATTTTTCATTCACTGCCGATCTCGAATTAAAAAACGGTGACAAGCTCATACAGTTTACGTTTCGAAAAGCTAGTACAAAACATGCGGGTCGAAAACAAAAGAGACCGCGGCAAACAAAATACGGCGGGCGCTCCACAGGTGTGCGTGTATACAAACAGTAAGAACTTACCTCAGAGATATCCCTGTGAGACATTGTTCAACTCGAGCCGGTATCATGCTTCGGCGTGGGCATTATCATCAGCCTCGAGCAAGATCAGGCCCAGCTTGACAGTGCCGTTCCATTTCGGAGAGCTTCGAGAAAACGCGCGGCTACGACTTTCTCGCGCGGCCGATGTGTAACGACTTTTCTGTCTCTCTTTCTCTCTCGCACTCACTCACTTAGCACTGGGAGATACACACGCGCTCGCAGCATCCAGCGTTATATAGAAAGCGGCTGCGGCGACGGCGGCAGCGCGATGGATAACTATCCACGTCTTCAGGTTTTCCGCAAATTACTGCAGGTACGGTGGGGAGCTCGGAGCAGGTAGGTGTCGAAGCGGAGGGGCCCGGGCCGCGTTTGTTTTTCGGGGGCCCCGAAAAATAATAGGATCGCTCAAAAGAGCGCGCACCGCGAGAGAGCAGGCGTCTTGCGAGAGGGAGGGAGGAGGAGGAGGCACCCACTGCTGCATTCCTCGGGCACAGCCATCTTGGAATGTGACCCCGGGTCCCCCCTTCGGGGCCCGTCGCCGCCTCGGGAGTGGGGGGAACTCTCTGGGGCACCTGCGAGAGATCGAGAGAGAGTAGATAGGGGGTAAGGCCGGGCCCCGCAGTCGTTATAATTATGTTTAACCCTTTTTCCGCGGACTGCACTCGAGCGAGGAGAGTAGTTCTCTCGCCGCTGCTGCTGTTGCTGCTGCTGCTGTAAGGCCCCTCTTAAGGAGAGAGGGAAATGCAATGCGGCTGGGAACGTTATACATTTCTAAGGAAAATTATATTACCAGCGAGTAGCGGCACGCTGTCGACGATGAGCTCGAGAATGCGCGAAATGCCGCGCTAATTGTTGAGATTCGATGATAACTGCCGGGGATACGGGGCTGTACCTTTCTTATTAGAACATTTTTATTGTCGATCGGACGATGTATGTGGTTGATAGAGTGCAGGAATGTTGCAATGGATTTTTACATCTGCCTTCAACTGAGAAATGTAGATTTTTATGAAAGTCTCTTTCCCCTGCTAAGAGGAGAACCGAGATATTTATATCCTTCGTAATTAGAATGAAACGGTCGCTAATTAAATTTAATTTGGTTTATTGCAAAATAATTAGGCATAAAATTACGATTTCAATTAATTTGTGCGAAATAATATTATCATAATTTATAGAGTAAGTAGTTATTATTTAACTATTTAAATGCACTAAAAATATACTGGCGCGCGTAATATTTCAGTATTTTTTGAAATATGACTTGTTATTTTTTCATGTTTATCTTTCTCATAAAAAATATTTAATGATTCAAGGCAGATATTTATTATCATCTCATCGGGTACTTCTCAGCCAAATTGAATTTTGAGCAAATTTAGCTCATACCTGATTTTTGAAAATTAACTCTTCAGATATCGAAAATTATCATCGATTTATGTAAAAATATACGCCCAAGAATAATTTACTGCATAAACACGTAAAATGTAAGTAATAAAAAAATTGTTTAATTTTTAAATATTTGTCCTCGATATTTTGCAGCGCTTTAAATTTGCACCGAAGAAGATCGCGCAAAAACCTATATGCGTGCGGGTCCCAACGTACTTCCAGAAAGTAATTAATTTTGGCGAAAAAAATGAGGCGCAAGAGGGGTATAAATGATTAAACAAAAAGGGCCCATTTCAGAGCAAGACAGGCCGCGAGTATGTCTATATACAGCGGGGTTCGATGGGCGGAAGGGTCTTATGTGCGGTGAGGGGCCCCACGGGACCTCCTCTTTCTCATTTTAAACTTTCGACTCATTCCGCTCGTTTTTGCTCTCTTTCTGTCCCCCTCTCTCTCTCTCTCTCTCTCTCTCTCTCTCTCTCTCTCTCTCTGTTTCTCGCTTGCTTCTTTTCTCCTCCCATTCTCATTTTCCTCTCTTTCTGTCCCTCGTTCACTTACTCCGTCATTTGTTCGCTCTCTTTCTCTTTCATCAATCTTTTCTCACTCTTCTTAAAGATTTTTTCCTTCTTTTCGAACGCGACGCTTTGACGCTTGAAACAAAAGTTTTCGACAAAATCAGTTTGTTGAAAATCAGTTTCTAAAATTTATAAAGAAAAGTTAAACGAGCCATTGAATATGAGCCGAAAAACATTATTGCAAGAAAACTCTCAATTGAAGGTGGTACATATCGATTTAAAAAAATGCTAAACTTAATGCCTCGGTATAAATATATGTTTGCGGATTCCGCCGGCGAATAGAAAGTTAGAATTGATTAGTATTTATCTGTAGTTTAAAGAACTTGTATATATATTAATTAATTTGTTATAAAAGTTAAAATTTAAAAGAGATTAGTGTTATTTTTAATAAGCAAAAAATATTACCTATAAAATTTTGTTAAATCATAATCAAGCATTTTTCTACATATATATATATATATTTTGCATTTTCAATGTATTACGCTTTTTTCTCTTGGCACATAAATTATAACGCACGTACAATACCTCCTCACACATGAGATAAAAAAACATTTTTTTACTGCATAAGTCTTGACAACTTTTACGAATTTCTCAAACTGCATTTTCCATTTATTTTTTTTTCTTTTCTTTCAATGACCAACTTAAAACTAATTTATTTTTCTCAACTCAATTTTTTTACGTAATAAAGTGTTATGTAAGTGGGATAAGATAACCAAATTTTTATGTAACGTGATTATTATCATTAAACAGACATTATTATTATTTACGCATTATTTTAATGTACAAATAATGTGTTAATAATAACTTTATTTTTGAGAATAAAAGTCTAAAATTTTAAAAAAGTTATTCAACTATGTTTTAAATAAATCTGAAAAGGAAATATTAAATAAAGAATAGTATTTATAAAAATTGGGTAAAAGGTAGTGTTTTGTAATTAAAAAACTTATCGTGTTAAAATTTGTACTGTAATATTATATTTTCAAAAAATACACTATAAAAATTTTTGTTCTTGTATTTTTAAACTCTTTAAACGATTTTTCAATATTGTAACTATTCATTACATCTTTTTACTCATTTACATCATTTAGTATAAATAAACTAGTTTTAAAAAATAAACAAGCAAACGAACGTACAGAATCACAATTTTTTGGGATAAATTACAAAACGATTGTTTAACATTGTGAGTGATATAATTTTCGTTTTACATAATATACAATTTGTGATCTTTTTGAGATTTTAATAAATTACAGTAATTAAATCAACAAAGAAAAAACAAAGTGTTACCTGTAAGGTACAAATATAAATATATATAAATTCTCTTATGAATTATTCACGGAATGTGAAAACACTGTAAAAAACTGTTAACAAAATATATAAATCAAAAAATTGCATCATCAAAAGCCTAGTTTCAAGATAGTAGACAAAAGAAATTGTATAAAATCTGTTGGTAATATTCATTGGTAAAATTATTGTGCTGGAATGATTGTTTTCAGAATATTAACATTCTGTTTTATTTCTAACGTATCCTAAATTTTTTAGACATGGCAATAAGCGTGAAAAGAAAAGATTGCATTTTAGAGCATATTTCAATCAATCAAATCCTTTTTTTTTTTTTTTTTTTTTAACAAAAACTAGTTTTTTCTTGCTGTTTTATCACTACTTGTGTGTTTTAAAATCTTTACACGTGATCTACATATAATAACATCGCAGTAATTATTTAACAAACATGAAAAAAATTCATCTTCATCAACTCTACCAAATCCAGTAACTATTCAAGAAAATACTTAAAACATTAATAAAAGCTTCATAAAATCTTTAGCGATTTGTGCATATACAATTTTCCAAAAGAATAAAAAAAACCGCATTTTATCACAAACCATTATGATGTTAGTATTCTAATGCTTGCTGATGATTAAATGTTTTCGTTAACACTTGATATAAGGGTTTGTTGGTTCAGAGGTGTCTAGTTTGTTAACCAGCACTTATGTACAGATGCTTTAAAATTCATTTCGATTATCATTTACGTTATTGAAATAGATCTCGTATTTCTTCAAAAATAGAAAAAAGTTCCTCGTTTAATTTTTTTTTTTTTTTAAACAAACTCCAAAAGAACTGTCATCAATAATTATTTATCAAAAAAATTCAAAAGATTAAAGCATCAGTATCAAAAGTATTCTCTCAATGGCACAGTTGCTCTAGTATAACTTTTAGGACTTCTACGTATATATCAGCGCCATTGGCAATTTCTCGATAACAAAAATCTAGATCATACTTTTGTAAAAGTATGGTAAACACCGCGTACAATGCAGCGATTCCTTGCTCTCTCTATACAATATCTCTAAAAAGCAATGATCATAGGTCATTGCGTAACTTCGTGATTACGGGAGCCTAACAAAATATAGGCTGATATAAATCGCTCTTCGTGAATTCCTCCTTAAGGCCAGAACTTTTTGAACACGTCCATGAACGTGTCATAAATCATGAAGGTTATGGCGACGTCTAAACAGACTCTACCCAACCTGGGTACTGTTCCTTTGTAGAAGGCTCTCGGACCTTCCTTCTTCCAGACCTGCACCGCACAGTCCCAGCTGCTTTTGTACTTCGAAGCTTCCAAACCCTACAGAAATTTCCGAGATTATTAGATTATTTTATTTGCGATAATGCCGAAGTAATGATTTGTTTTTTTTTTTTTTTTTTTTTTTTTTTTATTTACATACCTGCATTCTCGTTTTGACAACGTCGATGGGGGTGTTTCCGTAGACTGACGCCGCACCGGCAACTGCACCGAAGGCACCGACCACCAATTTAGGAACGTGTTTATTATTATCTCCGCCTTTGTACCATTCTTTTAGCGATTCCATTACGAAGAATCGAATTGCCTGGTTCGAACCTTGTTTCATGATCGTAGGCACCACACCTTGGTACACACCTCTGAAGCCTGAAAGGTAATAGAAGATATAATTATTTTACAACTTTCAGAGATTAAACATGCTTTATGTAAGTTATACGAAGAAAAATATTTTCGGACAAATTACGACACTATTTGTAGTAAAACAATTACTGACTGTCAAAATCAACAAAATTACCATACTTTATAGAAAAATGTACTAAAATTACACTAAATTTTCGCCTAAAATTTGACAATCTCTCTGATTACTTTACGAGGGTTTACTAATCTTCACCGCGAATTTTTTGTAATTTTTTAAAAACGAAGCTAATGCTATTTGTTTCAATGCTGTCCTTGACGAAACCAAAAAAATATTTCTCATTCTTACATTTAAATTATCAGCCCAATTTACAACTGACATTGAGACGTATTCACGACTCGCATCCGACTCACCATTCTCTTTAACGATGATCCCGACTCCGTGCAAGAATCCCCTGAATCTGGGATTAGCCGACCTCTGATCATTGATAAACTTGACCTTGATCGTCTCCATCGGCGTGACCGCGAGAATGGCCTCGCAGACCCCGGCGCACAGTCCGGCCAGCAGTCGATTCTGGACGTTGAGCTTCCCCTCGGAGTCCGCCAGGCGCTTCTTAACGGTCTCGAAGGAGCCGAACCTCACCGCCGACTTGGGTATGGAGCCGTAGATGAGGACCGAGAGGCCCCGATAGAGGCCGAAGAAGCCGTGGCTCTTGACCGTCTTGTTGACGCAGTCCCAGATGCCGGCGTACTGACGACCGGCGCCCGCCTTGCCGTCCAGCTGGAGCTGCGTCTTCACGTACTCGGTCGGGTAGGTGATGCAGATCTCGATGCCGCCGGTGATGCCACCTGCGGAAGAGACGAAGGAGAGGGCTGACGATGATATGCGCGCTCGATACAAGTCGTCGGAGCAAGGAGAGAGAGCAGATGCGGACTAGTTTCGCGGGGGATTGATTGCTTTATTTTTAGAGGTGTATCGGGGCTTCCTGCGTCTGGAGGTAAGCGAAAGCCGGATTTTATATATGTATCTAATTTAATTAGGATTCATTGATTTTTTTAATTTTTTTTAAATTTTTTGAGGAATAATCAAAATGTTTTTTCAATTTTTTTATTTTGATTTCACGTACGTGCTTCTTTTGACCTTGAAAAATCAAAATAATTTTCCGAGATTTATAAATAGCTTCGAGGAACAGTAATTTCCAGTCATAACTTTGTGAATTTTAATCAAAACAGAAACATAAACATTTTTGTTTTGTGCTAAAAATTACTTGCGTTCATGAATTATTGACATAAATTTAAAATTCCTTAACGATTTTACGACCCCAAAAATATCCAGGTCTTTAATAAATAACTTTTAACAACTCTTAATAAATTTTACCATTTGCGCGTAAACGAAATTTGCGGGCTTTTTAATATTAGAATTCACAGAAAAGCATATACGTTAAATATTTACCATCTGGAACAAAGCATACTCTAAAATTAAAACATTATCATTTCACAAACAGCTCTAAAAATAAAAAGAAAACTGACCGAATGAATGAAGAATAAAAGCCATATATGCAAACTCGTATTTTTGCTACTCTCATAATGGCAACGACGGAACGCCCGAAATGAAATTGAATCCGCCATTCAGTTTTTTCGACCCTGAAACCTTTTTCTCCGATTTGCGCTACCTTGTAAATGCAAGCGAATCGTGTCGAATGTCGCGGGCTGTTACTTTTTTTTTAAAAAAAAAAAAGTCTTGACGGGAAACGGTGGAGTAAGCACGAATGTTCGTGAAATTCGACGTTTTGTTCGGACTGACAGATTGACAATACCAGCGTTACTCGGCCTGATTTACCCTTGATTCATCATTCGATTTTATATAGAACTGGCAGTGCACCAACGCGAGGATAAACACAAGTTTTTAATGAGTATTAAATTTAAGAATAACTGATTTCGGATTTCGGAGAAATGGAAAAAGTTATTTTTATGCAGAAATATACTTTTCTGATAAATTAAAAAAGTTTACGTTTCAAAAAGCAGTTTTGAGAAGTTCTACTTTATTATCTCCGCTGCAGCAGGGAAGTCGTGAATTTAACTTAATCAAGGCAGTTCAAGAAATATGAGTTTGATTATGCTGATAATGGATTTTATTAATTCTATTCGGCTTTTTTCACAAAAATTAGAGCGATTTTAAATTGATTTGCTTACTTTTATATTCTGGAAAATTACAAACAGAAAGAAGATAAATAAATTATA
The DNA here is from genome assembly GCA_035582975.1 of Ormyrus labotus. Lineage (NCBI taxonomy): Eukaryota > Metazoa > Arthropoda > Insecta > Hymenoptera > Ormyridae > Ormyrus > Ormyrus labotus. The sequence goes on from JAWWEO010000021.1 coordinate 600,693, forward strand.
TTCAGAAGACCAAACAAACATCATTTTTTGTTTAATTTCTTTCATGAAATTGGCGCTGTTTATCAACTTTAATTCACTACTTATCTTAAAATTAAATATTTTGAAACAATACAAGACATTCATGCTTGCTCTCGAGAATTGAACTGATAACATCGGACGAACTTGTGTCTCGATTTTTTTAAACGTAAGCTGTACACAACTTATTAACTGTACTGCAATCTAAAATAGAATAGCTTCGTGTGTTAAATAAAGTTTAGCAGACCATTTATTTTATCATATTTTGCAAAAGGCAAAGGTCATATTGAAACTGAAAATTTTGATTGACTATGTTAACATTAAATATCCGTAAATTTTAACATAAGATAAAGTAATTTAAATATCTCATTTTTCAGAAATAACCCAGTTTTATGGAAAAGCGAAAACTGCATTGCCTTTAATCACTTGTAAATATTCTTCTATCCAAAAGAATTCCGTAAAAAAAATTTTTCTACCCTTTTAAGACATCTTAATACATAAACATCAAGTTTTCGGTCTAAAAATGTAAATTTCTTCTAGTAACTCTAGCTTTTGAGGCCCCAAGATTTGAATACCAGTAATCGGATCTTTCACAGCTGTACTATTTAAGTGGCAAGACCGGTAGACCCAATACTATCACATTAGCTACAGTACTATTAAACTCCTCCGAATCTGAATAATCAACGACCGCTCGCAAATTCCATTCAAATCTAGCTTCTAAACTCTTTCTCCACTCCCCAAACGAGCCTATACACAACGAAAGCGAACTCCTCAGTCCGGCGCGTGACTTAGCAGATATATATCCGTGAAACCGCCGCCCGAAGAGCAGTGCCCGTCTCTCGAGCAGAAAAAAAAAACAAAAAAGAAAAAAGGAAAGCCAATTGCAAATCGATATTTGTCAGCGAAGAGGCGCGCGCGCGCGCGCCAGGCGACGATGACCTTTCCTCGGCTGTTTTCGAAAGTGACGAGCGAGAAAAAGAGCGAGAAAACAATCGCTGCACGCGGCGTGCGAGCATTGTGCGCGCGCCGGTTACATGGTAACGCTTTTATTACCGCCGGCCCTGGAGAGTTATGCCGCGGACTAATGCGAGAGAGAGGATGTATTTTTAGAACAGGTGTCACTCGACCGGTGCATCGATTGCCGATGACTTGGGGTGTAGTCATTAATTTGAGTTTGCGATATCGTCGTCGCGAGAAAACGGAGCGGGGATATATATAAGAAGCCGTTGCGAATTGGAAGAAAATCGGTGGGAGGGGAAATTAAATGACGCCGCGGCCGTAAGTGCTGGAATTTAAATGGTCTAATGATACGGATGTCGGAGTGGAGGAGAAATTTTGGAACTTTCATTTTTATTTTTAGAAATTTCTTTATTTTCAAACGACGTTTCGGTTTTTGCTACGTTTAATATACTAAGATAGTTAATTTAATGTTGTACAAGAATTTTTGTCTTATTCATTAATTAAAGTAAACTACTTCTTAACGCCATTACTCAACGACTTTTATGCATCACGTAAAGATTAACGTGCAGATTAAATTTATTAGAATCTAAAGATAAAACGTCTACTAATTGATAAAATCAATCAGTTCAATTGTTCATATTAATCTGACGTACGTGCAGATTTTTAAAATGTATAATTTAAAATAATCATATTTAAAAGTACTATTCATTAAATATTATCTCAAATAATTCAACCCCGGAAATTGATTTCTTTTTCTTAAATTTCACAAGTGCAATTTCTGTTAAATAAACCTACCCACTAAACTTAAAGATTACAAAATACGTTAGAAGTGTTTCCTTAAAGGCACGTCCCACTTATAACAAGTTTCGCAGAAAACCTGATTAGTTTTTCTTTGAAAACGTTACTTTTAAAATTTATTAAACGATATTACATTGTCGCAAATAAAGCTGCACTTTCGAAATTAGTTTTCAAAATTCACAAATCGATTCCAACGTCAGACTTCCGCGCGCATAATATTGTTTGAAATTTAGGCGACAATAAAAGAAAAATTAGTACCGGCTGCTCGTTGAAACATTTTCATACACAATTGCGGTTACGAAACACTCGCAACATTTTCCTCGACTCGTTTTTGCAACTAGATTGCAGGCCTAATCGATCAGCCGAATCAAACCTCTCCTCGGCCCCTAATATCTCCAGCCAAAATCGCGCAAAAACATCCGGTTTTCGAGTCGTCCCGTACAAACCATCGCCCGCTCGAAAAGCGCCAATCATCATCTTCGAAACTCACCTCTCTCTCTCTCTCTCTTTCTCTCTCGCGCCCATCGATCACCGAAAGCGCGAAAGCCCGATATCCACCCACGCGGTCCTGCACACCTCTGCACCTCGTCGCCGGAGGTTATAAAAAAATCCCGAATAAAGTCTCCGTATACTCACCAGCGACGATGCCCTTGAGGCCGATGTTGCCGGCGGGCGCGGCGGCGGCGGCCCCGTTCTCGCGCATCCAAGGCCTCCCCGGGAAGAGGTCGGCTCTCCTCGAGTCCCGGTTGACGAGCCTCGCCACGTCCATTCTCTCTCTCGGTCCTTTTAACGTGCTTTCTCGGAGTAAAACGAGCAAATATCGAACACCCACACGCGGCTGCTCCGGCGTGTTTATGCGCGCGAGTGTCGCGTGAGGAGGTCGGACGATCAGTCAAGGCGAGCAATCGCACACAGTAGCAGCAGACGGTGCGTTCCCTCTGTTTTTTCCCTCTCCTCGCGAAAGCCGGAGACGCGCGCGCGCTCGCACACACGCACACACGCGCGCGATCTGCGTTAATAGTGCAAGTACTTAACGTGTACACACAGGCGCACGCAGAGGAGAGAGCACCGGCGAGGCTTTACTTTACTGAAGTCGCCGACCGCGCCGAGAGCCGAGCGAAGCCTCGCTTTCCCCTTCCGGCGAAACGTGCGTGCGAAGCACACGGCTAGCTCCCGCTGGACGCGAGGCGAGAGCGTCTTATCAGAGAGGAGGACGTGTGCGCGAAAAAGCCGCGCGCGCACGCGTACTCGGCGCCGAAGGCTTCGGCTCGGAGGTTTCTCGAGACCGGCGAGGAGCTTCGCTCGCGCGAAAGTCGCCGGCGAGACGGATAGTAGGGGGTAGGATTTTGGAGAGGAGAGTGGAGAGGTTTGAATGGTCGTTTGGGCAGTTTTTTTTTTTTTTTTTTTCGTTGCGAAATTGAGAACGTCGACGGGCTTTGGTAGTTTTTTGAATTTTTAAGCGGAAGCACTTTTGAAAGCTTGCGGGGGATGAGACTTGCGCCGAAAATATAAATGAGTACACGAATTGAATCATAAAATAGATATTTCAAATGTTTACAGCGTCTTTCAAATAGTAATTAATAAACGGATTCATAAATAAATTTGATAGATGCTAATAATATATTACATACGTCACATGAATTCAAAAATAAAATTACTACTAGTAGTTTCTGAGAATCCTCACGGCAAAAATAATTAAATGCAAAATTTAATTTTGTTTAATTATTTCATTACTTGTTTTGTGCAATTGCTTTAATTGTTTTATGATAGAAAATTCGAGATAGTACGTATCTCGCGTTCATTCATAACATCTCCACATCTCTTGTAAGAATTATATAACTTTATTTATTAGAAAACAAATCTTTAATTTTTAAAGTTCACAAAAATTTTAGCAAGAGAATTTAGGCAATTCAAAGTTGTGCTTCAAATTTCAATTTAATTTTAAAGAAAATTTTCCCTGGAACCTAATGCATAGGAGACGTCGATATGTTCATTACAGTTTAATTTAATTCTGTTATGCAACTTTCGAAAATCTTTACGTCTTGTCTTGTTTAAAAAAAAGGAAAACTCGAAAACTGCACACGTCGAGTTACTGCTACGTTTTAGAAATTCTATTCTATTGTGCAGGAACAGAAACTGTTTGTCGGACTGAGGTCAAGCAGTTCACATAAATAATACTTATTAGCATACGCACATTGACCAATAACGTTTTGAGCTTTGAATGAACTACTTTTTTTCAACCGAATTTTCTTTTTCGTAGCATAATATTGTCATATTTATTTTTAATTTGTTCTGCATTAAACTATTTGACGAAAATATTTTGATAGATTTACCAGTAAACTGGTATTTTTGCAATGATTTAAATTCTTTAGTAATAAATACGTAGATTTTTTTTGAAAATTAATATGCAAATTATTCATATTATAGTTTCTACACTTAATTATTATAATAAAATTAAAAAGTCAATGACATAACATTTTTTGAAATGTTTGATTCTGCAGTAATTTTTGTGTAGTTTATACTCTTCTTAAAAACAGACCTATTTTATCCCATCTTCAAATTCGATTTTTTAATACCAGTTTCGTACATATACATTCATGGTTTTATGTTATAAAGAAGCTTGAATCATCGCCGAATTCGTGAAACTTAAACGATTGCAAATATTTATCAGCACGATTGTATCAATTCCGCAATACATATAATGTAATAACTTCACGTGATAAAACGTGCATCGTTCGCATCTTCAGCAGGAGAGTCTCGTGTTTATGTAAATGAGACAAGAGGGATTTCAATGCGATTTGCTTTCTGTATACGTTTCCATGTGATGATGAACATGTGGGAGATAAATTCCCGTATACTTACGTAATTTGTCTGAAGCTTTATAACAGGGTACTAAAGATTAAACATGAAATTTACCAGTGCAAATTCTAAAGGCCTTCCAGCTATGTAATCATTGATAAGAAATTTTTTTTTTAGTGTCTTTCATTTGTTGACTGATATTTCTTAAAACAAAATGTCGTTGGAGCCAGTGTATTTTATTCATCTAAAATTATTTCTTTTTTTTTAGTAAAAGATTCAATTCAAAATATCAAAACTAAAAGTACTTAAAAACATAAATATTTAATTCTTGAACATTACAAATATTGCGTATTAAATAAAAAATAAAATATTACTATTGCATGAGCTTTATTATTAAATGGTTTGCGTAAAATTATCAACAGAAGCATATTCAAATAGAATATTTCGTTTAAAAGATCTTCAATAAGAGATAAATAGTTTTTACAAATATTTACTTATTAATTACAAAACTAAATTACTAACAAGAGAAGTTGTCGTAGTTCATAACAAAGTACTTTGATATATATAAAATTATTATTATATTATCCTCTATATATTAAAAAGTACACTTTTTTTTAAAAAAAATTTCACATCAGTACATGATTCGGGAAAATGATTCTTAAATTACTACCTCTCTTATTTATTAGACATATTACTACAATACTAAATTGTCAGTTAAATCTTATCAAAGTAGATTCGTACGAAAGTATTTTTATAGTTTACACAATATTTTTGAAAGTATGCAAAATAAACTTAAATGACCTATTCTACCATTACTTAACATTGATAATGGAAGTTTCCGCCACGAACTTTCAACTACTCCCCTTCTTCTACCAACCAGGTGTAGTATTTGCTAAGCGCCGCATTCGTCTGCAACAAATCAGTTGTGAGATTAAATTGAAGTATTTGAAAGATTGGGATTGGTTTGCAAATATTAGGATTGTATTGTATTGTATTGTTTTTATTGTATAAAGAATACAAAGATGGACAGCAGACGATACGCTGCCCATGAAAAGTTTAGTCAGTTTTGACAGTCAAATTTTCGTGCATTTTTTTATACACATTCAAACTATAATTTTATGTAAATTATAAACAATTCTTATTAAAAATTTAAATTATAAAAAATATTATTAAAAACCGAATAAATTCGATTTTTATTGAGAAATTAATTTTACTTATTTAGTCGTTCTTACTAAAAACTACATACTTAGTAAAATACTTAGAATAAAAATAATGAAATTAAACTCACCGTGTATTTCTGTCTTGATCTCTGATTTTCTTTTCCATCTCAGCATCTGTTAAGGTTTCCAGGAAAGGTGCCCACATATCAGCCTCAGAAGGTGGTCTGAACGGTACTTCAACTGTCGGTAAAGGAGCTTCCGAGAAGGCGTATGTGCGCTGATGCCAAGACAATTGACCTCTCACGCTACATGTTACAATATCAGTAAATTAATATTTGCAAGTCAGAAAAAGGTTTAATTACACATATTCCACAATGTACCTGTATGCAATGGCAGTCACAAATTCTCCTCCAAGACCAAGTTCAGCGCAAAGTTTCATTGCAAATTTTTCAGGATTATTTTCTTTTTCAGACATGTCCCATTCAACTTGATCTACTAACGATGTATTTCCAACGTGGATATTTAATTTTATAATGACGCGTTGATCACTTTGATCTTCCAAAATAGCTTCTTGTGGAAAGGCATCGATTTGTTGTCTTATTGCTTGTGCTATGGCTGGTACAAAAGTCAAAGGATTCAAATCTAAATCATCACATAAAACTTCAGCAAATTGTTCAGGTGTGATAAGGCTTTCTGAAATTACAAAAGAGTAATTTTAATTTTAAAATACATCAAACTTAAAACTGATTGTATGTTTAAAATTATACCATTTTTGTTCCACGTAAATGTGTCTCTTAATTTTTGACCTTCTATTTCCATATCTAAACGAATAGGTACTAAAACTTCTTGTTGAGCAGCATTTTCCAAATTTGCAGATGGATCTGTATCATCAAAACTAAAAGCAGAAAAGATAAAGAATTTCTTTGACAAAAATTGAAGTAATTAGTGATAAAAATTTTGTAAGAAATTATTACCATAATGGAAAAGTCCTAATTTTCTTATTATGAACCCTATTCCTGTTAATAGGAGTTGCTTGAGGAACTGCATCTAAATGTGAACTGTTAGGTAAACTAGGTACCCACGACATGGACTTTTTGGTTTTTCCTTCCCTTGGAGCTGGTGGTTCAGTAGAATGCACAGATACAGCTTTGTATTTATCATCATTTCCTTCAATAATATCTTCGACTTCACTTGCCCTAAGCAATGAAACACTTGAAGCAAGAACATGCTGACTGAGACCTAATTCTACAAGCTTTTTCCTTTCATCATTTGTAATAGATCTTCTGTACATGCCAGGGTAACGTTTATATAAAGAGCCTCTGAAGAGGCGTAAATAGTTGCCCACTTCTGAGCCAATGCAGTAATATTCTCCATTTTCTTCTACTTGAAAACTTATTGGTTTATCACCATACGTTCGAAGAGCCATGTTTGTGTTGAAAATGAAGCAGTCTTATGATCTGAAAAAATAAAATAAACATTAACACCTTTTAACTCTAAATCAATATTTTTAGCATAAAATATTAATGAAGGAGACCTAACCTTAAAACTTTAATTATAGATTATAGAATTAATTCCTTTAAACTTGTACTATTTAATAAAAGACTCTTTACATTTAACCATTAATTAGAAATACTGTTCAGAATATTACAAAAGTAGCATATATTATCTTATGTTAATTCACTAAAAATTATTTAATTATTCAAAGATTAAGCAGATTTCTAATAATTTGTAATAATTTTAAATTATTTCTACATTTATAATACAAAAATTTATAAACAATTACTTTTTCTTACAATAAACAAAAATATTTAGCACATCATAAAGCAGAAAATACGAAAAAAAAAACACTTGCATGCACTTTACCACAAAACACTAAATAAATTTTAAGATATTAGTTATAACAATGTCAGTTTGGAAATGTATTTCAAAAGTTCGAACCATTCAATAATCATACAATAACAAAATTAATTAATCGAAATCATAGTCAACAAACTCTACCTAGGAATTCTTATTCTATTTTAGAAATCAATAACTCACTAGAAAATATCATCATAAACTCACCGCAAAGCTTTTTAACTCGAACTATTAAAAATCCAATATAAGTTAACAGCAAGTATGGAAGTTTTATTTAACAAACAAAAACAAAAGTTCAACAATACAAGAGTTCGCGCGAGTCAAAATATCAAATTCTAACCCCACTTTTAGCATATCAGTTCCGCGAGCTGACACATATAGCTAGTATCAGAATATGTAACATAACATTCGAGTTTCCGCGTCCCAAGTTCGCCAACATAATATTTCAAAAACCGTTGCCATATTGATTTTCACCTTCACGTTACCGATTAGACAAGCAATATTATTTAAATTTTGATAATCAAACAATTTTTTTAATTCTAAATAGAAAATTACAAATTAAAAAAAAAGTTAAGTAAAAATTATTGATTAAATTTTCTAATTTTAAACTATTTATGTATTGTGTAAAAAAATATATATTAATTTTATTAAAAAATTTGCTGTTCTACATTTGAAAATTGCTTTATGTTGAAATTATTACCTGAGTGAGATACCTGCTGTAATTATAAAAAAAATAATATTCTCGCAGTCTTAATTCATCCGTACCGTTCAAAAAATTATTTTTAAAGTAATTTCAGAATTTAAAATGCCAACGAAAAAAAAATCCAATAAACGCATCCCAATTAAAAAGCATTTATAAAGCATCTGTACCAGGAATTATGCGGCTTTATAAGTTTTTATAAATTCTTTTTAATAGGGATTGCACGTCAATATAGCGCTTTTTGGAAAATGGAGTATAAAAGTTCCCTCTTTACATTTTATCGACTTTTTCACAGTGACAAATTGTATGTGCTGCTATATTCTGCATGAATTAGCTTTGCTTCAGGAGGATCAAAAACGGTTATTGATTCTGAATTCTATACATAAAATAAATAAAAATTTCTTTTTTTAAATCATGGTTATTGAGTAATAATTGTTTCCGTTGCAAAAAATATTGTTATGACCGTATAAAAAATCACAATTTCCTTTACATAATAATTATTTCAAATTACTCTCATTTCCTTGAGCAGTAATTTATTACTTTCTGCTTCGTACGTTTTAGTGTTTTAAAAATATCATTAAACAACACACAATAGAGTGTAACTAATTTATGATTTTTTTTTTGTTTTTCAAAGTAAAGTTTTTATTTCAAAGCGAGAACTTTACGTTAAAACTGTCTACAACCATTTTTTTTTTCAACAGATAAAGCTTTGAAAAATTAAGCGCAGAGTTTAAAGAATCATAGTTAAACGAATGATGATTTATGCACTTCGTATATGTCTTTCATGAATCAATAACCAACGCAATAAAACGCAAATAAATTATTTTCAGCAATACATTACAGTTATTTTAAGTATTAAAGTGACGTAAATTATATATTTATACCCTCGTATAAACATCCGCTATTTTACCTCGTTTCGTATCTGGCAGCGATTTATTATAAAAAAAAACAGATTCCCACCGTCCGTAAAAAACCATCCACAAAACTGCACTTTTCCATCCCGGCTTTAATTAAACAATATACCCAAAGCAATATAATTACATCCGTTTTATTCCGCGAAGCGTTTAACTCTCCTTCAATCTCCCAAGATAAAATCATCGGGCGCACATCGTAAATCGCATCGGAACCGGAGAAACTGCATTTAATAAAACACGGCAGGAGCTTTAAAACCGCCCACGCGAGCGCATACCTACATACACGTATACTACATATGCAAGCAAGCCGCGTGCAGGTCGCGTCAAATGCGAAACAAAGTTAAGCACGTCAACCTACTTAGCGCGGGTGCAAAAATGATTCGCGCGCCGCTCGCATAAATATATATATACATATGTGCAGCCTGCGAGGGGGGGAATTGAAAACAGCCGTTACGCGAAGAGCCGCGAGAGAGAGAGAGAGCAATTAAACCGATGGGAGATAAAGGCTAAACGGAAGGAGCCGCGCGCGGACGGATTCGACGCGCCGGGAAAAAGTAAAAGGGAACGAGAGAGGAGAAAGAGCGAGCTCTCCGCGCACCGCGAGAGAACCTGGGGTAATGCACGATTTGATGTCGCGACGCGATAAACCTCGTAAATGTAATCGTTTCTGCGTTGTTCTCGTTTCGATCCGCTGACTTTTACGAGGAGAGCTTTGATTGCTCGTCCGGAAAGCTAAGCGCGGTCTCTCCTGGCTTTCTTTTCGAAGCGAATTCAATGATTTGCGGTGGGGTTTCGGGTCTGTTTTCGAGTTTTTTTTTGGTTTACGTTAATTTACGTGTATATAAGCCGCTGAGGAATGGAATTTTTTTTTTTATTTATAGGAAAAATTTGAAGGAACGGTATTGCGGTTTCTTCATTTTTATTATCTTCTTGGCCCAGAACTCAGTGTTTTGTCTTTTAGATTGAAATTCTTATTATGTGTAATAGTGACAGAATATGATTAGTCAATAAATTTGACTATCTCCAAAACTCGATTTCTTCTTAGCAAGCACACGATTGATGATTTTCTTTTTCTCTAATAGTTTCTTGCACAATAATTATAAAAATTTATTTTCCTCGTGTGTCACTTTTATAACATTTTCCGTCTCATTTTAGTTTAGATTAAAATACTTGCTTCGCGCTCCTTGATAAGGCCATACGTGACGTTGGGGCTGTTTATTTCTATCAATATTAAATTTTTAATGTAATTAAAAGCTTTTATCTATAATGTAAACTGATGAATCACTAGATATCATGGTATCTAAAAATAAAAATTAAATTAAAATATTCATGTTTTTTAATAGTTTCCTGCTTCTTTGAGTAGTTCGGTAATCGACAATTCGTATTTAATGCACGATAATTTATTTACGCACGTAAGTTTTATATTCTTTGTCATATGATCGAGATTTTTGCTTTTAACTCTGCGCCTTTAAAATGTATATCATAGAACTCCATAAGAACGTAATAAATTACTATCAGGCTTCTTCTTCTTTATCTACAGAAAATGTCAGAAGGGAGGGAAAAACTGATAAGGTTTATTAGCGTTTATTATCATTCGTTGGGTTTAGTGAAATTTTGAGTGTTTAGATCGTTCGAGTTTAAAAATTTTTAAATAATTAAAAAACTATGATTCAAAATAATAAGGCCTTAAACAATCTGTAATATTTTTTACAGTTATTTAAAAACTTGACTCGTTTCACATAAGAGAATGTATTTGAAATTTAAAAATCATAGAAATTTTCTTTTATATTGGCTGAAATTGTAAAAAATAAACGTCATAATTTTAATATACATTATTATAGAAGTCCATCTAATTCATTAAACTATAAGTAATAATTATGCGTAACATAATTACCTGCTCCTTCCATTCACCTTCAAGAAATTAAGCAATAAACGATTCTAAGTGTTATTGCACTCGTCTTGTTAAATACTTCTTTACACAATCGTGCGCATCCAGGACAAACCATTAAAATAAAGTTACATGCCTATTTGTAACTTTAAAGAAATAATTACTATTTACTGATTTTAAGCAGTTGGTCATCATTACAGATTTTGAAAGTCAAAAGTATGTTTTTTTTTTATTTAATATGAATATTTATTCATAATTAGCAACTGTTTCTGCACAGTTAAATTAGAAATATTTCTTTTTGCACTTCATCATGCAGATTCATGAAATAAAGAACAAATTGCTTTCGATCTGTTGAAAAGAAAAGCGGAAGTGTTTCAAAGTGTTTTTCAAAATTTCAGTAGTATTTGTTTAAAAAATTATCATTAACATTCTTTAACTAAATCTGATGGTCTTTACCTATGTTAATAAATCTATTAAATATAAAACTAAAATATCTTTTCAAGAATTTTCTATTTAACCCTGCCTCTAAAAAGTACTCGATTCGAAAAGTACCTGCTCATTTAAACAAAAGAAAGATCTATTCCGGTTTTTTATGAAAAAAAGGGCCCCAATTCCCTGACCAAAGTAGCTTTCATCATGCAAGTCTACGGTCCCGAGCTGCACCTGCAATTAAAGCAATACAGCGCCCTGGTAAGCATAATGGGCAGCTCCGAAGCAACGGACATTGCTCAGGGCGGCCTCAGGCAGCAGCAGCAGGTAAAGAGAAAGGAAGAAACTCCGCGGCGCTTTCTCGCCGCGAGAGCCTGAAGATAGTCGCGTCGGCGTGGCTGCGCGCAGCACACAAAAGCAACGACCAGAAGGCAGCAGTAGGATATACCTTACATAAAACAACTCTCCGCCTGCATGCAGCCCGCGGAGAGCGCGAAAGAGAGAGATAGCGAGTGGCTCCGCGCCGCAGCTGCGCCCCCGTAGCCGGCCGTGTGTCAGTTCGACGGACGGAGACCCGTCGGACATCACATCACATCGCATCGAGCCGCTCGCGCCTTTTCCCGTCGTCTACCTGCCTCTATCGCGCCGTATTTTCTTCGAGGAGTCGCGCGAGACTGGCAGGGGCAGACGCGGCCGCGAGGGCCAGGGTACATATTGCGTCTCCCTTTAGGAGGACAGTTTCTCGGAGGCTTGTTTCTGGGACTGAACGCAGCGACGGGGAGAGAATGAGGAGAAAAGCGTCGATACGCCGCTGCTACAGATCGGCCAGGTAATCAACTCGGATGAGCTTTGTTTTCCTCCGGGGACGCATCGGAAGATGCTTATCTGCCTCTTGAGCCTCTTCCGTCGTTCGGAGATAAAGAAGTGAGAGCTGCGCCGAGTCGTGTCGTGTGTGAGTGCGCGCTCTCCAAGTGTCTGTGCGCGAGAGCTGCCTGGTCACGTGACCTCACTGTTTACCAAAATGGAGCTTCATCACGACTCTTCTCTGCCTTGGTAGTGTTTCAGTGGCTACTCGGAGACCTCCTCGGGGAGGACCTTCCTCGAGTAGACACGGTGAAAGTACCCGCTAGCGTCTGCCAGTACGCAGGAATGATCGTAAGGAAGCTCGAGGGCTCGGAAGCGTAGCGTAACGCTGCGCGATATCTGCGCGTATACATATCTCGCAGTGCTCGGAATTTGGAACAGTTTTTCTCTCGGTGAAACCTTTTTCTAGCGTAGGTACCGCTGCGCCTTAAACCCGCAGTTTCCTCCGCGCCTTTTGTCGTCGGGAAATGGAGAAGCGAGGGAGAGCAGCGGTAGTTTACTACGCTCGGTTCGTACTTTCTATTTTTGTTAACAAATTCGACAGTTTTTGTCAAAGGCTATTCTCGTAGGGAGAGTTTCATGTTTTTCAAGTTTATTTATGTTTAAAGAAAAGGGATTTAAAAGACTAGGATAGATTGAGTTTCTAGAAGTGCTGTGTTTAATAGGAGGGTAGAATGTTTTTTAAATAGTTTGTAGTTTTAAGGGTTACATAGGTAGCTTTGAGATTGACTTGTTAAAAAAGATTTGTTACATAAAAATATAAATTTATAAATAGACACAATATAATGGAATTAAATATCAAATTGTTGCCACCTAATAACTGATATTGATTTTTCTTGAGTGTTATAAATAGAAAGAAATTTATTTTTTTGAACCTTGCTGAATATTAATTGCTAAAAAATAGTCTTCATTTTAATTGTAACTGCTTGCATGTTTTGATTCTTTGTATTCCACAGTTCAATCTTCAATCAATAGATAAGATTTTTCAATTAGTGTAATTTAAAAACACTGTTATTACAAAAATAATATTTAGATATTTTTAAACGTTTACCTTTATTTTAAAAATTTTGTAGTAACAGAAAATTTCAACATTTTCAAGCAATTTATATTCCATAAAAATAAATTGCAAAAACTTTAAAACATAAAAAGATAATTTGAGGTAGCAATTTTTCCATTGAAATGAAAACTTCATTGCTTCTTCAAAGCAATATTCATACATTTAACTAATAAGTAAAATAATTCTATTTTTGAAAGTATTTTTAAGTTTAACTCGATATTTAGTTTGTACGTGCAAAAAAAAGATAAGGTCATTGTCCTAAAAGAATAATTAGGATAGTTACTTCTAAGACCAATATTTTTTTTCATAGAGCAAAAGAGAGAGATTGAGTTTCATACATGACTGACTCTGAAAGATTTCTCTCTCTTTATATCATAGGATTACGTGGTAGGCAAAAAAAAAGGTGCTGCAACTTGTGATTGTAATTGTTTGAACGAGGCTAGAAAGAGAAAGAGAAAATTTATACATAAATGGATACCAACAATTTTTAAGAGATGACTAACTTATCTTCTCCGCTATTTGTGAATACTAAAAAGCTTTACAAGATGCTGTTGCAAGTCTGTGAAACTAGTTTAATGGAGTAGAAAGAAAATTAACTGTATTTTAAGTTTTCATAAAAATTTATGTATTATAATTGTTTGACCTAAAACTTGTACTTTAATTATTAGCACTTTCTCATTCTGGAATGTCATAAATATAAATATGAATGTGCATTAATTAAGATATTAGTATTTAAATAAAAGTGTTAATTAACGGAAAGAGAAATCTCCCTTGATTTTTTCAATTAATTATTTTTTTGAATTACTGTTTAATACAACTATCTCATGATTATGTTGATATTATTGTATACTATAATTTAAGAAACTTTATAATTAAGAGAATTTAAAAAAAAGGAAAATTTTAGATATTTTATAAAAACTATTAATTACATAATTTTTTACATAACATACAATTCAGTAATAAAATATATTTTTGTTTTGATTTTAATATTTGAATTGTTTGTAGGTGGTGACTGTAGTTTGAGAAGGCCTACAAATCATACTGATATGCTGTATGTTACATATAAAAGGTAAAAAAGCATTTACTTTTCGCTTTCATTTAATTTTTGTTTGCAAAGCATTACATAATGATTGTATAAATTCTATTCTTAATCATATGTACAGGTGTAAATGCAGATGATCTCAAATGTAGCTTAGAAAAGAAGGAAGAAATTGTAGATCAAAGCATCTACATGTTGTGTACTGTATAGCGGTACCTAGCAGGGCCTTAAGGCTTCTCAAAAATGGCCAGCAATCAGGTGGAATATCAATGGTTAGTATGTCTTCAAAGATAAACATTTATTTAGTGCATGCATTTATAAATTTGAATAAGATTTTAATTTTAATTTTTTTAAACATGCAGTTATAATAATTTTAGTCACTAAAAAGATTTATTGTAGCAAAATATTAATATAAATATTGCAGTGCAATATCTCACTACTTAATGAAAGAAAAGTGGTGAGGTATTGCACAACAATATTCAAAAGAAAAAATTTATTATTATAAACTGTAAGTAAAGAAGTATACACTGAAATTTGTGAAGTTCAATTTTCTTCATACTCTAAATGGTATAACGTTATTAATTTTTCTATATTATCACAGGGCCTACACAATAATGGATTCTTCTAGGGTATCCACCTATCTAATATCGATACTGCTAATAGTGTACGGCAGTTTTCGATCTTTAAATATGGAACAAGAGGCGAGAGAAAAAGAAAAGGAAAAGGAGCGCGCAAATTTGTTAACAGGGTTAACGAGTACCAGCGCTACAGCTACCGCGGAAAATCCTACGATAAGAGGAGTTCTCACTTTAGATACTTTGCACGTTCTTTGTCTACCTCTTGGTGCTTCCGGATCTCTACTCGTAATGTTTTTCTTCTTTGACAGTATGCAAATACTCTTTGCTATTTGCACAGCCAGTAAGTGTCCTAATTATCTTACAGCGCTTTTAAAATTTCTAAACTAAATATTATTTTTATTTACAGTTATGGCAACGGTGGCTCTTGCGTTTCTTCTGCTGCCGATGTGCCAGTACATAATCCGACCGTGCTCGGACGGCAACAAAATCTCGTTTGGCGTATGCGGCAGGTTTACGGGCGCTGAGCTCCTCTCGTTCTCCCTAAGCATAGTTATAGTCTGCATATGGGTGCTGACGGGTCACTGGCTGCTCATGGACGCTATGGGCATGGGGCTCTGTGTTGCCTTCATAGCTTTCGTACGTCTGCCTAGTCTGAAGGTATCGACCCTACTGCTTACTGGACTTCTTATTTACGACGTTTTCTGGGTCTTCTTTTCATCATACATATTCAGCACAAATGTTATGGTTAAGGTAACGAACTCGGATTTTTCATATTTTATATCTTTTATTTTATGTTTAATTTATCTTTTATTTAGTAATTTTATTAAACAATTACGTGATATATATAAGAATAGAATAATTTGACTTACATAATTCACGTAATAATACCCCAATTTCAGCATTTAATAAATCTATACATTGGTCATAAAAAATCAGCAATGCAATTAAATATAGGTATATTTTCTATTACGCAAACGTAAATATATCTTACAAACCACTTATGCCTATTATTCTGATGTTTTTACTTTGAACAATAATCATTACAAAAGGTTTAAAAATCACGCTATAATTATCCTGAAATTCGTAAAGATAAGTAGTGCATTAATTATTTTAGGACGTAAAACTGTAGAGTTCATAGCTTCGCTGTGATTTGATCAAAATGTTCTAGCCATTAATGATAATAATCACATTTAATAATATGTAAATATTTTATAAAAAATTAATTTTAAATGAAAGATTTTGTTTAAAAAATATAATATTTTTCGTTCATTTTTCAATATGTCGTTAACGAAATAAGAGATGTTTAGCTCATTTGTTAGTATTTAAGTCCTAATCGGACTTAAAAATACTTATCGTTCTTGGCCTAAATTGTTTTTAGAAATAGATTATGTCAAGATCGATGAAGGAAAGGCATTTACGAGAATGAATCAATTTGAATGCCAAAATGAGCTTTTCGTCAGCGTCATTAAGAATTTTTCTTATTTAATTCACGTGCAATGACTTAAAATTAAATTTCTATTGGATTATTAAAATTTCTTAAAAAAATTTATGTCTAATAATAATTTTATAAAATTATTTTTTTTAATCTAAATAAATCGAAAAATAAAAATCTGTATTATAAATTTGATGTAATCTCGTGTTATATTTTTAGTTACATAATATACTTTATATTGGGCGATACTTTGCTCCACTTTCTAGTATTACAGCTGCATATAATTTATGCGGTATTTATACGATTTTAAACTTTTACAAAATTTTGAAATATTGAAACATTAAACAAATTTATCGTTTGAAATTGTCGTCTAACTTTTTTTTTAAACATCGTTTTCTAATTTTCTAAAAAAAAACTAATAAAAAGCAGTTTTACTATATTAATTTATATTTTCAACTAAAGTTTGTGTTAAAAAACCGAAGCAAAGAAAAAGAACTTTCAAGAGATTCTTTCGGCCACAAAGTTAACAGGATTTCAAAACAATGCACTTGTAGCCTCTGGGGCGGAAAATAGCTCTTGCGGGCCTTCTTCTCTAAAATAATTAGACAAGAAAACCAAGAAAAATCTCAATCTTTAAGCTCTAATTCCATTCTTTTTCATTCTATCTGAAAACTTTAAATTTGCTTATTCATGATTGCAGGTGGCCACACGTCCGGCTGACAATCCAGTAGGACTGGTAGCTCGAAGGCTGCACTTGGGCGGCAGCGTAGCGCGCGAGGCGCCGAAGCTCTCCTTACCAGGCAAGCTGGTATTTCCGTCTATGCATCGAGCTGGTCACTTCTCGATGCTGGGCCTGGGCGACGTCGTCATGCCGGGGTTACTACTGTGCTTCGTGTTGCGCTACGACGCCTACAAAAAGTCACAGCCGCTGCCGGGTGGTTGTGAGACCGGAGTACCGCCGCCGCGTCATCTGAACCGCATCACCTACTTCCACTGCTCGTTGATCGGTTACTTCTTGGGCCTGCTCACCGCCACAGTCAGTTCTGAGGTTTTTAAGGCGGCGCAGCCCGCTCTATTGTACCTCGTGCCCTTCACGCTCTTGCCGTTGCTCACCATGGCATATCTCAAGGTGCGTTCTCTCGAGGAAATCTGATTAAATGCTGGCAGGTGTTAACTAATTAGAGTTTTTCTATTCGGTTGAGGTGGCTTCTGTTTCAAGACCAACCGATTGTTAAAAATCGATGTATAAAATTAAATTTCCCTCCACTTAAATATCATTCATTAAATTATATAATTCTAATTTAAAATTTGATTGATTTACGATGTTTTATTGTAAATAAAGTATTGACATAAAAAATTTTGTTTTTAGGGAGATTTACGTCGAATGTGGAGCGAGCCATTCATAGTGCAACAGCCCTCGAAGCATATGGAAGTTTGACAGCTATCCAGAACAAAAAACTTCTTGGTTCAATCACAATTTTGTCTATCCGATAAATTGCACTTGAACATTGGTTTCTTTCATTCATTTACGTGTGAGTAAGTTTCAGTCAGAAACTATTGAAAGATTCAACAAATAACAAGAATTTCTCTTGTTTTCTACAATTCCGTTTATTTCATACCACCAACGACGTATTCGTAAAAGGTGTTAGTATAATATCTAAAAGAAAACTAAGTTGAAGGAATCATACGAGTAATTTTTGTAGGCATTTTATAGAAAAGAAATTTGTTTAACTAGACGAATAGTAAGGTAACTGAGATCGTAAAAATTTTATTTTTTCAAAGTTTAAATTAAGTTTTCTATTTAAATATTATTTGGTTTGTACAAACTGAGTTAGTACATTATTTTACGGGGATTTCTCGTTAAATCCTGGCTGAAATATTGATTGTCTCTCTGTCGAGCTTGTCATTTGCACGTAAAAGAGGGTACTAAAAAGAGAAAACTATAATTTTCTTTAAAATTGAATATAAAATGTGGAAAAACTACAATGCCGCTATCTCGACTCCCCTTATATTTTATTATTAACATTCTATGAAATAAAATTAATGTTTTTACTGGAAGAGAAACAATTGGAACAACTTTCTAATTTGAAGAATTTACTTTAATTTTTTAGTAAGGCTAACTAACGAAAATGATACTTTTTAGTATAATTTATATTTACAAATTTTCAAAACGAGTATAAAGTGCAATTTATAATCAGCAAATCATCTCGCATGTGCTGTAATAAAAGGTTTGAGAAAATGCTGATTTACAAATTAAAATTTAATCTCACTATATCAAGTGTATAGTGGCGCTTAAAATTAACAACATATATTTTATAGAATGAAAATAATATACTTTAGATATGAATTAAAAAATGCAAATATATTTGCAATATTTTATGAAACATGACATTTTTAGCTTTTAGTATAAAATGAACTTTTTTTTATTTATGACCAATCCAGTTACCTTACTTTTTTGAGGCGGAGATTTTGTGATGGGGACGTAAAGTAGTGATGAATGTGTCAAAAGATGCAAAAATATTTTTCAAATTTAGAGTAGGTTGCGTTTTTCTTATGACACCCAGCACTATTTATAACGCTAACCTGCAAAAAAACAAAATTAAAGCAATTTATTGTTATTTTGCTTTATTACAAGACTTACTTTAATGGTATATTTTGATTATATTTTGAAAAACCAAAAGAACGAGTATAAAACGATCAACGTTCTCATGTCAATTTAATATAGTAATTTCATACTACGTAATTTCTTTAATAATGTATTTTAAGATGGATGAAATACGAGATTGTCACTTCATTTAAAGAGGTAGGAAATGATGATGCACTTCTAGGAAGAATTATATAAAAAAAATGCGTGCATAAATCATAATATACATCGTTTATATATAAATTAGTGTATAACAATTACTTATAATTATGTACAAATTTTGTCTCTGTGGAACGAAATGTAATCATTTTAGTACAATTTAATAGTAAAATTTATTGCATAAGAACAAAATTTTCAAAAAAAAAATTCAAAATTCGTACATTATTATATGTAATTTTCTTTTTATCGGTAATTCAATAATATAATATCGATTTGAGATTTTTACTGTCAAGTCTAGCTCAAAATCCTCGTCTTCAAGTCCCTTTATTCTTATTATTAACTTAATTTGTTTAGGTTGAAATTATTTTTTACAATATTTTATTATACTAAGCATAAATCAATATTTTAGTCACACGTCCTTTTTATTTTCGTTTTTTATTTATAAAACAAAAAACAAGAAAAATATTGTATATACTAATAACTTATACGTAGTAAAGATAATTTTTTCATTGGAATGATACACAAGGACATTGTTCTTACAAGCCAAGCGAACAAATTATTTCTTTCTGATTGTGATGTTAATTTTAATCATAACGTGAAAAATCTTTTTGTGACGAGATTCAGAAATATGTTTTACAAACAAGTTATGTGTCAAAAAGATCTGTTTGCCTAAAAATGTGAAGATAAAATAAGAGGATGAAAAATAGAATCACATTGCTCTTGTAATTGGCCCCAAGGAAAAATTATGAGCCAGCAACAGGGTTAAGCTTTTTCAAGCTCCTGCTATGGATGGGCCATCCTTAAGACTTTATATTTTATTGAAGAGTAAGACTGAAACAAATTTAAAATTTAAAACACAATAACGAAATAATGCTCCATTTAATTCTATTTTTAATAAACAGTTTTGTTCGTTTTTTAACTATTTCTTAATGAAACACTAAAATGAACAATAAAATAAAAGAAAATGTTTGCAAGCATAATTGAACATTCTTTTTATTTCCCAATTATTTGACTAAACATTAAAAATTAAAAACTTTTGGATTGATTTTATGAATTGAAATGTTTATTAAAGGTAGAAAGTAAGTGGTACCAATATTCGAAACAAATAACCGTAGGGACGCCAACAGCTTAAATAAAAGAAAATTCATTTTTTACCTAGTTTAATTTGTTATATCCATTTTATTTTTCATCACGATTTACTATCGAATGATGCGTTTTTCTGAGGATAAAATATGTGTTTGTATAAAAAAAAATTAGCCTACAGTTGTTTCGGAATTATTCGAATGTTATTTTATATATTAGCTGTATCATATAGATTGTTATAAGAATGTAGGTAATTGAAATAATACAAAAAAATAAGACACTTATTAATTAAATAATACGTGCAATCGTTTCTAAAAATGATAAATAATGGCAATGACGATGAAATCTCGAAGCTTTCGTGTTTATTCTGCAACTAATTGTAAGTGCGGTTTACCATCAACGTTTGTTATTCAATTTCTCTCTTCTTCAAAACCGCGTAACAGTAATTCTTTTATTAAATATGTTTAGTAATGTTGTCTATGTTATTAGATAAAGTGATCAAGAACAAAATGATGGTTACTATATTTAAATGTAGTATAAAGCATCTTTAAATGTAATATAAGGACCTTTTAGTTCTACAACGTTTATAAATATTAGATAATAATTTCTATTTTATTTTATGAAAAAAAATATTTTCATACCTTAGTACCAAATAAGAATACATATCCATAAATTCATTCAGATTTTTATATCTAATTCTTCAAACGAATTCCATTGAAGATGCTTAATACTGTTTAAATTTTATAAATAAAAGCATATTCCGGAAACTCTAATAAAAGTTAATCACAAATACATACTTTTAATATTGTTTTGTTTAATTTATTCCAAAATGTAGCCACTTTGATTTTGGCAGTTGCTATAAATAAAAGTAAAAGTTATGTAGGCATTAAGAAAGTCTATTTCCAAAGGAAAATATAAATTTTTTATTATACTTTCTACAAAAATCGTATATGTGATCTATGCGAAATTAATAACAAAACGTTAATGGGTTTAAAAGAGAAAGAGAGAAAAATGTTAGGAAATCGTGCTACTGAACTCTATAGTAGAGCAGCAGTAATAGTACTTCGTTCTTTTGTGCTTCGGTCATGCAAACTCTTCCTTCTTTATAATTTCCCGTCCATAGCACAAGCAATTATATTAACTTCTATTATTGCGTTAAATTTCGTTTCGATAAAAACCCTGCTATGTACTGAGAAAGACTTATTATGTTTCCGTAATAGGAAAAAACGTAAAAATAATACATATATCTTCTCGTGTGTTTGGTCAATACTGCCAGATAAACTGTTCTCCTTTTTTCATTAAATTGTCCTGTCATTAGATTCGCCGTAAACAATGAACTGACAAGACGACT
The DNA here is from genome assembly GCA_035582975.1 of Ormyrus labotus. NCBI lineage: Eukaryota > Metazoa > Arthropoda > Insecta > Hymenoptera > Ormyridae > Ormyrus > Ormyrus labotus. The sequence continues at coordinate 622,417 of JAWWEO010000021.1, forward strand.
ATATATACATACATATACACAGCAATCACACATACTTACACGTATAGCGTTATCGTTTATAATTGGATGTATGACCATGGCACGTTTCATCGTATAGAGTATATAATTTACTCTGCTAAGTTGTAAATATTGTCTGTTCATCGCGTGGATAGCATATAAAAAAACTAGTTGCTTTTGTACAAAGAGCCGCCCGTAGGGAAAAAATCTTTTACCGAACGAGTATATATATATTATATATACATAAGAAGGGAAAAAGCGATGAAATTTTACATTTGTGTTCTCTCTACCTATTTAAGTTACGAAAGTAGAGAAATAAGAGGAGCGAAGTACGATTTTTTAGCTAAGTAACAATTTTTATTGATGATAAAGTAATCGAAAAATTGTAGCGAAAGTTTTAAGCTCTATGTATTTGCGGAAGGGGGGAATATAATAAAGAAACCATCGATATTAGAGTTTTGCGTTTACGCTAAAATGTGCAGGGGAAACTTGACAATAGGGAGGAAAATCTCTTAAATATCCTCTTAATGATTTAAAATAAAATATATTTTGTTTTTTCAAAACGTTTTATCAAAAAAGTGTAATTAAATGAAACCCTTCTTCATTCGGTCTCTTCAGGTTAGTCAAGTTTACCCCTACAGTAAGAACAACACTGTCTAATGCTCTGCGTTTTATTCTTTAATTAATTTTTTTTCCTTAGACTAAAAAGTGAAAAAGGAAAAAACAGAAAAAGAAAACCTAACTTACTTAAAGATTGCGTATGATTACAGCTATGACCTGTGATAAAAAAAAAGAAAAAACTTGACGAGAACAGGTTTAATAGAAAGGATAAGGTGTTGCATCTTAAAAAGAAACGAGGATACAATTAATTATTAAAAAACTAATATAATAATTAATGTAAGAGCACTTTGCTTGTATCGCTGCAATTATGGACTTGCATGTGTACAGCCCTGTACATTTTTATATGTAATAAAAAAAATAATAATAACTGACGCGACCTCACCAGCAAGCACTTCGACTGGGGGGTCGTGTTTGAAATGCGAAACGACTGAGTGTTTATTTTATATTTTAGAATCCTGATAATCTATGTCAATCCATAAATTTATTTAGTTTATTATTCTGTTATTCAGTTGATTATTATTCAGTTTTGTCTTTAGCAATTTTTTTACTGCAATATTTCGTATACTTCTTCATTTTTAATAATTTGAATTTATTTTATAAATCAATCTTTTTTAAATTAATTTGTAAAATTAAATTATAAAAATAATTATTTTCTATAATTTAAGAATTAAGATGAAAATGAAATAAAATAAGCTTTGACTGAACAATTCTTTTTTATTAAATATTTTTAAATTTCTTATTCTAGAAAATACATAAAATAATACTATCATAATATTTACATTGGCATAAAGTTAACATTTTCGATTTTTAAGTAAAATTTAAGTAGAGTTTAGTTTAGTCTTTAGTGATTAAAAACTCAAAATATCACATTATAATCCTTAGTAATTTGTGCGTTTTATTTTATTCTTACTTTCCTATTTCAAGAATAAATTGAAATTGAATTATTCTATAAGAAAAATGCTTTAGTTTTCAATCATCAATTTTGAAGTTGTTTCCAACGTAAAAATAACGCAAATAAGAAAACTTGCAATATCTGATAACAACATATTATATACAGAAACTTTATCTAATTTTTGTACTTGTAACGATAAACAACTATTCCAGTTTAATGAAATAAACTATTTTATTTATTCTATTTTAAAATGCTCACTGATTAATTAAAATTGTATAATAAAAAGTCATTCTTTGATTACAAATACTTTTAGAATATTTCAAAGTTTTCAATGGTCTTGTTGAACAATGATTTTTCAAGACTGAAGTTTCATAATATTGTTTTTTATCTTTGACTATAGAAAAATATTCCTCTTACTCAGAATTGACTCAGGTTTACAATGCACTCAATAAAAATATTCCGACACTTGAAAACTCATTCATATCGTGCATCAACATTATATTTACATTTTATATTGTAGGAAACAAAGTCACTTGTTTCTTTTTATACTGTACATCATGTTTTATTTGCAGATAAAGGATAAATCGCGTTTCTACAATGCGGGAAAACTTATCTTTCGTTTAAAAAAACTCTGTAAACATTTTCTGTCTATCTGCGCACACGTTAATTCACTTTATGAGTTCACCAAAGTTTCAAGATTACACTCAAATCCTGAGTTATCAGGCAGACGCGTATCTTCACTCTGAATCGTTAAATATCTTGCAAATTCGAACAAGAATTTATAATAAAATAATTTTAGAAACTATATTTTATTCAAAGGAGACATTTTACTGTGCACAATGTTCCTCATTATTAATAAAAATAATTGCTTCAACTTCAAAGGCAACTTTAGATTTATTCGAAGTAATGTATACTTTTTATACTCGTTCACTTCGAACGACCAATTAAAAAATGTCTATAATTCACGATTAATCGCCGTCATTTGCAGATTTTTTTCAAAATAATTGAGGAAAGAGTTTAATGAAAAATGATAGCCTCTCCTCGATCACACCTAAGCTTCATTCAAACATTGTTCATTCACAATGACTCACAGTCCAACTTGCCAATACAAATCACCGTCCTCCCGAAGACGCAAATTAACACCTCGCGACTCTGTGCACGTAAAAAAAAAACAAAAACCGGCACTCGCTCGAAACTACACTCTGCTGTGGCCCAACGACGCGTTGTCAAGGTTCCTCTTGATGTTCTCCAGTTCCTTCATATCGGTGACGGAGGTCTCGCACTTGTAGACGACCAGCGAGTGATAAAAGTGGACCGCGAAGGCGATGAAAACGATCAGAACGGGGATGACGATGACGGTGCTGGCCGTTGCCGCCGTAAAGGAATAGTCCCAAAACTTGACCCAGCAGAGGATGGCGACCTCCACGAGGAAGAGGAACAGGCCCAGAACCGTCGAGAAGGCCCAGGCGAGCTCGATGAAGCCGCGCATCCGCTCGTGGGGCGATTCCGTGACGAGGCGGGACACCTGCAGTTTGCTGATCGCCTCGACGTTCGGCAGGAGGTAGGTGCTGATCATGAGGGCGAAGATGTGGACGGAGACTAGGACTGTCGTGCACACCGCGAACATGACGAAGAGCCACTCGGGGACGGCTGTCGGCTCGTTTATTTGGAGCTCCACCATTGCCACCTGGAAGAAACGCGGATTTTTAAATGCTGTTGTATGAAACATTCGAATTGTTTTAATTGTGGATTCAAAGTTTCCTGATTTTTAAAAAATATTTTTTTTTTTCGCGGAATACCTGCGTTTAATTTTTAATAAAATCATCCGCAGGCGAACGCAATATTTCGAATGAAGCTATTTTTTTTTTCCTTCAATTAAATTTCAATTGCCAATTTATGTACATTCAAAAAACTTACCTTACCTAGAAGTAAAAGAAAAAACTTTTAAATTTTCTACCTAAAAATATATATAGTGTCGTTTTAAAAAAAATCGAAAACTCGCTTTTAATTGCCAAGATAATTACTGGCATTGTATAAGGCTTTACATCGGCGTTACATAGATTTGAATTTAATACGCGATTTTTAATTGATTGTCTCCTTTGTTGCTGCTCATTATGCAAAAAGTTCCTGTTCTTTGCGGTATAGAATCTATAATGACCACTGATGTTAGTTATTTGAATTTATAGATGTCATCGAATTGCGGTTCGAGGAAATTCAAACAAACCCCGAAGTCTGTATTATACCTCCGCGCATAAAATACTCGAATACACCAAAAGATAAAAATGTCCTACTTTCATTTTATTCTAAATACGGCAAACGCGTCGAAAGCAGGACCTCGCCAATTTCTTTTTACAAAAGCTTGTGCAAGTTTGGCTTTTCGAGGCACTTTCATGTGTATCTTTACGTAATTCGAGATGCGATGATACGAAAGATTGGCCGCTGAATTGTCATAGGCATTGCCTTAATGATTTCAGGAACGTTGGGTAATCACGATGCACGAAGTCAAGTTTGAAATATTTCCTAGTCTCAACGATTTAAGCGCTTTGCATAATACCGAGAGCGCTCCGAGAGCACATTTTCTTCGCGGCACTAAATCATATTTTTTTTTTTTCTGTCGCCGGCGAGCCTTTGCAGACATTCCTTTATTTAATTATACCGCCGGCGCGATAATTAGCGGTTTTATTTGGCATTCGAGCGTTCCGGCGGATTGGAGACTGAAGTTTTCAGAACCGGGCGAAATGATAGATTGCGCTTTTATGCAATTTTTTTGCTCCAATTGAGAGTAATTATACGGAAGCGGTTGTTTGAAAAATGGTACATTGGAAACGTATTGGTTTAGCGGTGGAAAGAGTAATTATTATAATTGTAGGAAAGTATACATTTTCCGAATTTGAAATGTATAAATTTCAAGAAATTGGAGCTTCGATTACGCTGGCAAGAAATCATGCAAAATTTTCAAAATCATGCTTTTTTATTCCTTCTGAGAAATATTTTTATTTTTAGCTGTTAAAACAGAAGAATAGTCATTCTTTTAGATAGGTTTCTTACTTTACATAACCTGCTATTACGATTGTCAAAGAAATAGTGGAACAATTTTATTCTACCGAATAATTAAAGTAATTTAATTTATTATCAAAGTAGATTTTTCTGTAAACGTAATTGCAGTTCTAAAGTATGAAATTAGTCAATTTTATTACTTTGGTAAAGTTTTTTACTACGCGTTCAATATAAAAGAATAGTCTATGCTAATTTTAAAGATTTGTGAGTGCATTTTTCCTAGTAGAAATCATAAAAACGTGTTAAAACATCACTAAGTAAATATTTAGTCGATTGCCTCATAACTGATTCAAACCGTTTAACATCATGCAAAATAAATCATATTCTCAACAACTATACTAAAATCTCTAAAATCGTCTGGTACTCTTGAATGGGCGATGTGTAATAGAATATAGCGTTATCTTTAAAAGTAAATTTATAGTCTAGTATCTAATATGTTTAGGATAGTTAGTCGTGTAGAATAAATTCATATATAGACGAGCTTATTATTTATAGCATCGATACAATTATGGCAATTAGTGTATAAACTTTAAATTTTTTAAATATTTTCTTATCTTAAAAGTCCTCACTCACAATTTGACGCTAAACTCGATCCCAAGAAAATTAAAGAAAAAGTTTTTCAATTTCATCTCGAAAGCCATATGGTTTTTCTACAGGAAAAAGTCCGCCACTTGCGCGTTTCATTTATTCGTTTCCGCGAAAACCCGCCGAACAAAACGACACCGAGCATTAATACGTCGATCAACAGGAAAGTGCAAAGGTATTTTAATTTATTACTCTTGACTCACTCCCGGCTAACTTATTCGCGACGAAGAACAATCCTATCCGTTCATCCCGGATATACCAAAGCATCCATAGCAAAAGAAACAATCACAGAAAGTAATAAACCTCCCCGCACAAAATCCCCCCTCACCATGGCAAATCCGCTGAGCAGCTCCGAGGTGGTCGCGGTGGCCTTCAACTTGGCCCTGCTCATGTGCAGCCTCCTCCAGGACAGTCCCTCGGGTCCGTCCTGGTTCTCGGGTCCTCCGTGAGCTGGCGGTCCGGCCGCCGGCTGCTGGTTGCCCGCGCAGTTGCAGCAGCAGCCCGCGCACTGATTCGGCAGCGGCGGTATCCGCATCATGTCCACGGCCGTGTAACGATTGCCGTTGCCGTTGGTAAGACGGTTGCGCGGCGAGAGGATCATCTCGCTCTGGCTGGCCGTGGCGAAGGCGTAGCCGTAGCCCAGGTCGCTGAACTGCGTCTGGCGGGACAGCTGGCCCATCGACGTGGGTCGCGTGCGCTGGAACACGGGAGAACGGAAGAACGGTCATTGGCGGCGATGCAGGATGGAAATGCGGGATAAATATAGCGATGCGCCGGGAAAGGATTTACCCACTTCTTTGGGAGACGAGGGAATTAACGAGTTGTTGTGAGTTGGTTTTGTTTTTTCTTTTTTGGTTCGTATTGTTTGGAAAGAAATTCCTCGATATATTGTTAGAATAAAAAATGCAGCTGTAAAAGTATTAAAAGTTACGCAAAGATATATATAAAGTTGGTGGTAATAATTGCATAAACGTAATTATCACTTTTAATATTTTTACATATTCCAGCAGCGATATGAACTTTATTTCAATTGCAGTTTGCGTAAGCGGCAAGATGTATTGGGATGCGCGAAGGAATATAAAAGGTTTGAAACGAACTCAAGGAAATAGGACCTTCTTACGTTAAAAGAATATTAAAAAGCAGTGGCCTACATTCGAGGGGAAGGAGCAGCGTAACTGAAAAGTTTTTAAATTTTGCAAGAGCTTTATTTTCTATATCGATTGTCGAATTATTTTTCTTTGGCGTTGTTTTCCATTCATAAAACGTGCCGAGACCCACAGGTACTTCTATCTATATGTAACAAGTAGATAGGCGTCGAGTTTGGTTAGACGCATCGCGCATATCAATATATATTGTACCTTGCGGTTGTAAATATGTTTGTTACGAAAATATTGGATATAAATTATTATATAATAATAATTATTATATTCTTCGGTCATGAATTTTTCTCGCTATAATGTTTGTCTTTAATATTTTTAACCTCATTGTACATAACTTTCCTTGAATTTTAATTGGACATTTAAAAGTGGAACGAAATTAGAATTGAAAACAAATAGCATTTTACTTATTAATTTTTCTCAGTATTAATATTGTTAATGTACGTCTGTGATAAGATTAACGAAAATTAATTGCTTATTAAATAATGATTTCCCGCTGTAAAGCTAAACTTTACCTCGACACCCAATTTATGTTTTGGTCGCGCGTAAAATTGTTTATATTTATAATGTACATTTCGATAATGATTAACTCGATCTGGCTAAAAGACTTCGCGACAAACTCGTAAAAATAAGCGTTAGAAATATAATCAAGGCATATTATCAAGATACGTAACTACTTGGGTAAACCAAGTAATATAAGATATGTACGATATAAGGCATCGAACATAAATTAAATTAAATATTTATCTTTAACTAAGTGTTTTATCAGGATATCTATCTTGTTTTTTTAAATTTCGTTAATTAAAACCTCTAAACTTCCGTCTGTTTAACACGTCAACGAAATAATTAGTTAGAATTAATATCTTAATTCACGCCTCAATACATGCAAATGAATTTGCCTATTAAAACTGACGTTTGTATTTGTTGGCTACCGTTTAATTATCAATATTAGATAAAGTAAAAAGTATTTATTGTAACTTGTAAAGCTTTTACCTCGTTTACTAATTGTATTTTTAACGACACTCGACGCGTTATTTTTTTTTAGTCAAAGTATTCCAATCACAAGATACACGTTTGATAAACACCTACAGGTTACTGTACTCGAGAAATTACTAATTGCCTAGAAATGAAATAAGATAAAACCGCTTGACTGATTACCTACATTCCTCGTCCGATCGAAATACTCGAAAAATCTTTCAGACTCTCTCCCCCAACTCTCCACCGCTCCAACTTGAAAAATCGATCTCTCGAATCGCGAGCTCACTTTAAAAAGCCATCGAGCGACCACCCAATTTCCCAGACTCACCGAGTACCTCCACACGGATCCGTCGATCTGCGTGGCTTTGGTGGACCTCGTGGGCAGGTCGTCCACGGAAGCCGGCTTAGTGAGAATCGGCCGGGGACTGGGCCTCCTGGGCTGGTCCCCGTCGCCGCCCTGACTCGAGCTGCCGCTTACGCTCGGTGCCTCCTGGCCGGGCAGCTTGTTCTTGCCCGGCAGCTCGATGTAGTTGTTGTTCGACATGACGTTGTATTCCTGGGCAGTGACTGGACGGCGGAGCAGAACACACTCTTTTAGCGGGCCGTTTAGCGCAGCCGCGCGAGAAGAAGCAGGAAGCGCGGCGGCGCTAATTGAAAAAAAAAAAGTGTCGCTGCGGCTCGGGACCGCCTTTTATCGGTGAGTCGCACAGTCAGCTGATAAGCGTCCTCGGTGGTTCCGCGCCGTGATTTCCAGGGGAGCGAGGCGCCGAGGCCTCGTGGAGATAACTCGCGATCCTTATCATGATGATCCGGTTGGCCAGGCGCGCGGGGCTGCGAAATTTTCGGAGAGAGACTCGTGAGTTTCTTAGACGCTGTACTCCTCCATTTTCGAATTCTCTGCCTCCGGGTTACGTCACGTCACTGTATATGGTTTGTTTCTCTTTTTTTTTTTTTATGTAACTGAAAATTACCTAGTTTTCTTCAAAAATTCGCGAACGAACGGCGAGCAGTGCTATTATATATATATCTGGCATAAATATCATCTAACCGAGAAATTCGACGCGTCTCCGCTGAAATCCGTCCGCGGTCTCGAGTCGCAGGAGAAGGAAGAGGCTCGCATCGTCGGGTTAAACGGTACATAAGCTCTCAGCGCGTAATCCTCCGCTTCCGGCGATGCATCGCGCACTGATAAAAACCGATCGGTCGCTCGCGCGATATAAATCAAATCGAGACCGCCGCGGCGAGGACGCAAAAATCAAAGGCACGTCGTCGTCGTCGTCGGTCTCTTCCTCGGGGCGAGAGAGAGAGAGAGACAGAGAGAAAAGAGGGTCCGTCAAATGGAGTCGTCGTCGCGCTTTGAACTCCGCGGCAGGACTGACTCGGCGCGCAGTGCCAAAGAGTTATATTTCGCCGCTCTCGCTCTGCCGCCGCCGCCGCGGCCGCGCTCTAGCCGATCGTCTCTGTGTGCGAGAGTGTGTTAGCGTACGTTCGCGCTCTCGCGATCATAACAATAGTATATACGAATTACCTTCGGGCCATATCAGCCGTATGCGCGCATAATAACCGGCCGCGCGGCTGTCCGCGTGTGTGAGTTTAGCGCGCGCCGAGGAATTCCCCCCGACCGACGACGACGACGACGGAGCGAAGAGGACGCGCGCTTTTCTCGCGGCGGAAAACACGCGAGAGACAGCGACACCGCGAGTTTTCCGCGAGGTTCACGCGGATATAAAGCTGCACAGGGCTGCGGGTGATCGACGAGCGCGAGAGAGATTGAGTTGTATTGGCTAAAGCGGCGGCGGGTTTCGTTGCTTTACTGCTGATAAATTTGCAGTTAAGATTGTTTGGTGCTCCGGGCTTGCGATACTGCACTTTTTCGAGGGTGAGAATTTTAATTGGAAAAGCAGGGCAATTTTCAGCTCTCGGCTGGTCGTTTGAGATTTTGCGAATGTGGATTGAACGTGCCGAGCTTTATGTTCTACGGCACGTTTTCGTGCTGCACATTATAAATGTATGTTCGGCTGTATAAAGTGGATTACAAGATTATTAGATCGAGGTTTTCTTCCGGTACATTTTTTTTTATTTGTAGAGCTTTCAATCAGAGCTTTTAATAAAGAGAATTTGTAAAGCGATTTTCTTTTTATACTTGTAATATTTGCAGATGCATTTGCTTAAGGTAAGAACTTTCAAATAAAGATAATTTTTAGAACGAAAGAAGGGATTAATTTCTGACGAAGTTGAAAATAGCCGAGGAGCGTTGCGAGTCAATAAAATTTCCTTGAAGCTTTGCACAAATTTACCGCTTGCACGTTTATTCGGCCGGCGTAATTCATTTTTTGTTCAAAAAAAAATTTTAATTCTTAATACATCATAAATTACATTAACAATACTGCTCGATACAATACAAAATTTACTAGGGAAAGATGTCACTCGTAATACTCGAAAAATATGAAAGCCAATTTTCTTAGAAGACAAAAGTATAATAAATTATTGTCATTTTAAAAGAGTCGGAAGAACATTACTCATAGAGTTTTTGATTTGTTTATTTGCTAAGTTAATGATCTTAACGGCTTTGATGAACTGCTTCCCATTTTCGCACCATAATTCATTAGAATAGAAAACTAATGACCAGCGCGTAAGTGAAATACAAACAGTAATAACCGTTCATTATCGTGTCCGTTGCTAGAAAAGTATTTAATTTATGCTCACCCAAAATTTGATACCTGGATATTCGGAACTAAAAAAGTTCGTACTTTGCACCGACGCAATTTCGGAGCGACATTTATAAGCACGCCCATATATGACTTTTAAAACCTCTACAAAAACTCTATTATCGCAGCGAGAGAAAAAAAAAGTTCAAATCGCATCACTAAAAATATCTCTCAAAGGATCTCGAAAAAAAAGCTCGTCGTCTCCCCAACTTCTATATATCCCTACGGAGAATCCGCGACCGAAATTCGAGCGTCAGCAGCGAGCAGGAAAACGCGCGTCGCGCATGAAAAACGAGGCTTCGGCCGATCGAACAGTGCCGCAGCAGAACGCCCTGCAATCCACGTTCCCGATGAGCCAACCGCTTCTCGCGGGATTCCCCGGACTCATCTCGACGAGGCGCGCACCGGTAAATCCGCCGGGAGGGAGGAAAGCCGCGCTTTTATTAGCGGCGCCTCACCAGCTTTTCACGCGGGAACAATCGGCGCGCGCGGGTGTTTCTTTTTCTATTTTCCTTCGGATTCGAGTCGTAAATCTGTTACGCACGCCGGAGGTATTTACGAAATATGGTAAGGAGCTTGTTTTTTGCAGCGGCGACGGAGAGCTGCTTTGAAAACGGGTTTGTACCCGCGCGAGGCGGGGGGACCGTCGGTGTTTAGATTTTCCCGAGGTCCAAAGTTCGGAGCCGCTGCCTCGCGGTGCGCTTGAATTCGATGAATATTACGGGCGGAGAAGTGGTTTTTTTTTTTTTTTTGTTGCTGCCATTGATTATGTCAGCGGATTAAAATGTGGACAATATGTTTAACGAGCGCGAGCGAAGTAAAAATTCGATTTACATATTCGAGTATTAATTTTCCAGTGACGTCGGTAGTAATGATATACTGCACGATTTAGAAAATGGAAAATATTCAGAATTTTTTAAGATTCAAGGACTCGCATTTAGATGACTGTTATTTCTAACGGAAATCAAATTGCCGATAATCTTTTCGTTTCCTTTAATTTTTTTTTTTTTTTCAATTATTTTATTTTGCAATTTAAATGGTCGCGGCGCGCCATAAACTTCCAATTCTTCGTCTTTTCAATTCAAAAAACTGTTAAAAAAAATGTCCTTAAACTTTTCATTAATTCACCTTACGATTTAATAAGCAGACATTAAGGAAGTACAAATACGGAGAAAAGCCATTGGTTTCTCGAAAGAATACCAAAACGATTTCCACGCAGGAAATAATCTCTCCTCGCGAGAGCATAAAATCACCTCTTCCCAAATCCTTACCGGCCTTAAAAACCTCGCACCGAATACCTCGACGCTGCAGGCCGCAGTCCACTAAAAACGCCGACGAATACGGCACCTCGCGCGAGCAAACAGGATGTATATATCCACCCGCGCGCGTGAGTACAATAATTATAGGAAATATTTAGCCGCCTCGATAATACGACGAGTGCACAAAGTTTACTGCCCGCATCCGTTATAAATTTCGAACCGTTCCGTGTCGCGTTCTATCTTTCGCGTGATGGTTAATTGCGCAATACGCTTTGGGTCGGGGAGGAGGTGCGAAATTACGGGTGTTCTTTTTTTTTTTTTTTATAAATATCTACGTGTGCCGCCGCGCTGTTAATTTTCGACGAGGAGCCTCGGCATTGTTCCCAGTCGTAATCGTTACCTTTTGTTATCGCCGCGGTGACAGTCACTTTTTTTAATTTCTATAATTACGGGCTTCTGAGACACTTTTCGCGCCGCCTCTCGATTGCGCAATAAAGCTATTTTGCCAATTGTATATGCGATGAATAATTTCACGGTTTTTTGTTTACTCTATAATAAAGATGTTTATTTTCGTCCGGAGGAGTAACTACCGAAGAATCGGGAAAAGCTAATTGGCGAAGTATTTTTGAGTACATTTTTCGGGTGAGAATCATCTCGCCCGAGTGCATCAGTAATAACGGAATGTCGGATATTAAAGTTACTAAGCAATTAATAATAGCGGATCATCTGTAAGGCAAATATGAAACACCGTAACGAAAATTCTTTCCTCGACAAACGAAATGCATCATCTACAAGCACACTTTGCGAACCGAAGAAAAAAGAAGACTGGTAATTAACCGCGTCAGCCAACAATCGCCGCCAACGCTCGAAGACTAATTCGAAAATTGCGGCGAACAACCGGTGTGCGCACTCTCGCCGCTCCGCGCGAATGCAAAAAAAAAGAGACAACGCGCGGACGCGAATATATTCTCCCCGCGATGATAATTACACGCCGAGAGCCGATCCGAATTGCCGGCGATCAGCGACATACATATATATCCCCTAGGAAGTTCCCGCGCGAGAGAGTCCAGTGACACGCGAATTCCGCGCGCACTAATCAGCGAGGATGCAATTCTCTCTTGGCGCGTGCTCGAGTTTGATTTATCGTCGTTGCGCAATCGCGCACACACAGCTGCTTTACTGTCAAAGGTGGGCAAGCGTTTTTGGAGGCCGGACTGTGGGCGCGACGAGGGAATTTCGAGGCGTTCGGGGGAGTTTCGTTTTGACCCGACGACGATTCCCAAAGGTTGACGTATCGCGTGAAGATGTATATTGTTCTAATAGAGTTTTACTCATCGGCGCGTCACATCGATTGTCGAAGCGTCATTCTTAATTGTGATTTTCTCCTAACTCCCATTTTACGTGGTTACAATTTTTTCCTTACAGGCTGCTGCGAAATAATTATAATAATGCTATTGTTAATGTAATTTCTAGCGAGAATTTAAATTATAAATAACAGACGTACTGTAATTCATTTCTTGGGGCAAAAGTTGCATTAAAAAATATTTCGCAAATAAGTTTTTGGTATTCAAGCAATTAAATCAGTATTTTTTTCAGTTACTCTTTAGAATACAATGTAAATTGAAGACGTCCATCAGTTACATGGTATAATATATTTTAATTTTTACTTAATCTTAACTGTTCTTAAGATTACATGGATATTGACATTTGATAAACACATCGGTTTATTAATCAATTTTGTATTCTGTGAGAATTGTGTGTCACTATGGTAATTGAAATTATGTATTTCTCAACAAGAAAATGAAACGCTAATAAAATAAATAACACAAACCACTTAATCCTCATTTCTCTGTGTCTCGTCAATTAAAATAAATTATTTTGCGAGGACAAGTAATTAATGAAGTTTGTCACTGTAAACTACTATTTAAAGCTAGACTGACGACCTTCGAAAACATTTCCACGTTGCTTTCCGACTTTTCGCGATTTTCTTATCCAACGATGAAAATCTCCTGATGGCAATGTAAACACAACACCTGATATACGCGCAAAAAAGCGTATATAACGCAATCAAATAATACGCGTTTTGTTTATTCGGAATTTCCCTTGCTTGTTTGTGCATTGAGTCCGTAAATGTTATCAATTTGAATAGATCGTAGAAATAATAAAATATTATCTATTTCTATTATACTACACATCATTGTAAAACTTTAAAGTACAATGTTTTTTTACAAACATTTCGCCCATTGTCAGTTAATTAATTTTCCTAATTGAAACTTTTTTCTCGCCTTTATAAAGTTCGCCTTAAAATGAATTCGTATACGAGGCAGTAAATAAACGCATTATGTGACATTCTTCTCTAATTAACTTAAATAATCATTAGATTAGCATCGTCTAATTACACAACTACAATAATTACAGCTCAATCGTGCCTTTTTTTTATTCTCGTTCTAGATGTGACCAATTATGAACAGTGCTCAGAGATCGTTTTTTTGTGTATGCTGACGATGGTAATCACTGTAATTAGAATAGTGTCGATTATATAGTTGGAGTAAGCAGCACAAATTTTAATATTTTGTGTATTAAAAATATAGTGATAAAATGAAACATTAGTTCAGCTCGATCCTGTCATTCGTTCATTATTACCCGAAATTCTAAAAAGGAAGTAGCATAAATTAAAAGAACAATTAATTGTAATTTCAAGTAAAATACAATAACAGCAATAAACGAAAGATCACAAAACCTGATTACATGTATAGTAAAAATAAAAAATAATGAAAAAATGAATTAGCCCTCGAAAAACCCAAAACTCCGCTCCCTCCGACAAACCGCTGCCGCGAATAAGCCCCAACTCGCGACTACCTCAGCACGCGACGGCCGCGTAAATCCGCAAAAATCCCGAGGCGATAGCGGCGCATGTGCAATGTGGCCGCCGGATAATAGGACTCGAATTCGCGGCGGCGACGCATTACGACTCCGCGCGACCGTCGTGCTCGGCGTTTCAATTCGCACCGCCGCCGCCGCCGCTGTCGCCGACTGCAGCTTACATTCGGCGACGATCGCGTCGCGCGCACTTCGGCTCTACTCGCACCTTGACTTACTCCGCGACGCGATCGCCGCGGGAATCGCGGTTCGATCGGCGCGCGGGGAAGGTGGCCGCCGCCGCCGCCGCTGCGGGTGATTAATGGGCCTCGCCGGGGAGCTTGCATTGGGAACGTAGCGTGCGGATACGCGAACTTGGCTTTGCAAATTTTTTTTTTTTTTTATTTTGGATGGATCGGAATAATTAATCTGTAACGGAAAGGTGGGTGATAAAAGATTTTTTTCTCTCAAGTTATTTAATATATTAGTATAAATGATATATGCGCGACTTGGAAAATCGATAAACCGGGATTTGATATATATTGAATAAGCGATTTAAAAATGAGCTACGGCGATCAATAACCGTACATTTTATACGCTTTAGATAACGCTCGACGAGATAACGGTCCCGCGCAAATACGAGCAGATTAACAAGGTGAAAAATTTAATCATTTGATACTTGCATATATCTACGTTTATGCCTTCTCGTAAAATATTGATCTAAAATTATTTATTGCAACGAGAGAGACTAGAGTCGTTTATTGCGTTTATCAATATATCGAGAGCGCGTCGATATACTTACAGCTGCCAGAAGCGACGCGACGACGCTTTTCACGTCCGGACAGCCGCGCTCGAGGAATAGAGTCGAAGAGGCTTTCACCTGAGTGTATTTCTCTTTTTCTGATATCAATTTGAAATGTGGAGCACTTGCAGGAGCGGATTGTACGAGTGGAACAATATAGGGGCGTCGGCGAGAATGTCGGAAAGTGTATATGATAGAAATACGTCGACGTAAAGGAAATGGGAATTCGTTTCGGGAGTATTGCGTTTTCTATTTTAAAAGTAAGTGCGACCTTTCGCGCGAAAACGGGGGGGTTTCAATGATGTTTGTCAAAGTTTAATGTCGCGCATTTTTTAAGCAACTGTTGTGACATTGCAAAGCTTGAGGTAACGGTAAATTTTAAAAAACGTTAAAACTAAAACAAAGAAATACTGTCTTACAGAACAAGCAGTCTTCTGGCGAGTTTGATAAACGCATTTTTCAGCCCGGAGTGTTCTCATAAAACAGGCAGGTTAATTGTTTTATTATTCAGCCAAATTTTTCGGGCAAAAAGACCTTGGAGAGAAAGCAGCGGATCGTTTATTCTTGGCCTTGGAAACAGGTAGCCCATTTGCTGGCGTTAGGATATCACGAAATTCTACTTTCCCTTTAGCCCTGACGGGAAACTCTTCGCCGCTCTCTTTTATTTACAAGCAGAAAGGACCTTTCGCGTAGATATAAACTGCTTTACGAATGTTTCGCGATCAACATCGAAATTTTTTGTTTATTGCGGCTAAAAATAATCTTTGTGAATTTATTTTCAGTTTTAGATTTTATTTTCGTAAATGCTCGTATATTTAGTTTTTTTTTTGCGTTGTAACTCGGACTATAAAACTCTGATAAGAAAACCTGTCGTTTAAAAAATTAATTTCAGTTTTTAAATTTATCGGAATTTAACAGTTTTTTTTTTATTTTTCTATACGCAAAGTTTTCATTAGATTTATGACTCAATTTCAAAATAACAGTAATCCATATTTCAATTTCTATGAGCGAGCAGCTTTTGCGTTCAGAATTTATCATATAGAGAAGGTAATCGATAAAATATAAACTTTTCCCAATAAATTAAATAGAAATGTTTGAAAAGATTCAAGATAAAACTTGGAAAACAACATAATTTTTTTAAATTCCTCAAAATCAATTATTATTATTTTTGTAATTAAATATTTACGTTAAAATAATATACAAAATATAAAATTAAATCAACATTTACAATTTTTAAACAATTATACTTGTCCTATTAAAATGGAAACATAATATAATACTTCAATTAATTTACCAAATTCTGATAACAAATGGAACTGACTCTTTAAGAAATTTAGCAACACGGTCAACTTCTTCCGAGCCGTGAATGCATTTTTAGGGCGGTAATTGCTGTGCGATGATTTTGCACAGAAAATCACTTTCCCTATTCTGAAACTTCGAGGAAGGTATGCAGTCATTATCCAGCTGAGTAACTGCATAAAGCGATGAACTACAGATTTGCTTGATATAGGTCTCAGTTTATTTTGAATACTAACTTTAAATACTTAAAATTATGCCTTATTTTTTTCAGGTCGCTCGATATTATTGCAAAGTATCGTTCGGAATTGTTACGTTATTAGTTTAAAACAAAGTTTATATTAACTAAATTTTTACGTTTCAGGAGAATTAAACAATTCTGTGTAGTAATATAGCTTTTTTAAGCAGGAGAAAAATATTTAATTTTGTGCGAAGCTTTTAAGGACATAAACAGGAAGCTACTTTATGATTTACAATCGCAATAAACGCACCTATACCAATAAAATCTATCTATAAAGATAACAGATGTTTTTAATATCTGATACAACTATTAAATAAAAAAATGTACAGTAAACGACGCAGCAAAGAGTTGTGAAATAATAAAAACGCAGAGTTATAAAATATAAATCGAAAAACTACTTGTTTTTAATTTACAGTTTTTGTTCGAATTGCTTAAAAATTCCAAGATTCCGATCCTTGTAAAGTACAATAGAAACCGGTTTAATATTATCTGAAAGTCATCAAATATCCAATTATCAAATAATTTTTCATCTGTTATACCTGAGTTGATAAAAATTCCTTTCGAAATTGAAAAAAACATGCTATTCAATACTTATGAACGCTCTAGAAAACTAAAAACGTTTCCAAAGAGGCCAACAATAGTCGTTACGAAAAACTGATCATTATTCCTTTTTACACTTGTCGCACTCCCACACTCGAAGCTCCATTATTCAAGAAACAAACCCTCGAGCCCAACACAGAGAAAATAGAGCGAAACTAGAGTGGCCGAGAAAGAGACGAAACGACGTCTCTAGCTGCGCGCGCAAGCGAGACAGAGAGGTTGTCGTCATCGAATCCTCTCCTGGGGCTCTCTCGCGTCGTCGCGTCAGGCGCGGCTGCACAGACAGTCGTCGAGGCGCAGACAGAGAGAGAGAGAGAGAGCGCACGAACGCGCTCCGAATTTTTATCGAATCACACGCGTCCTTTCATTCGCCGTCTTTCTCTCGTCCGGACGATCGGCTATCTCCAAAATCGGAACTGCAACGCATTCGTCGTCGTGTGTCCCGAAGGAGAAGAAGCAGCCGCGGACAATCCAGCAGGAAAGGGACATGAGCGAACTATAGGCAAAAAGGACAGGACGCTCGAGATTTCGCAGCTGCTGCCTGCTGCTGATTACTTTGGTTTCTTCGACGTCAACGTGTACGTGTTGGTAGAGCGAGGCAGGGAGATGCATGCGTTTTTCGTGCCTGCGCGCAATCGATTATAACCTTAAAGGTGCTGCGCCAGCGTGAGCGATGAGATGCAGATTTTTTGCGCGCTGTGTAGACGCGCAGTAGTGCAGTGCCGTTCTGCTCTTTGTTTGCCTGGATTTTGAGACTCCGGGGCTTCTTTTGGACGGAGAACGGACCTGACAGGTGGTGGTAGGTGCGCTGGTGGTTGCCAGTGAGTAGGTGTGGGTTGGAGTGCGTATGCTTGGCTTTCCCTGCTGTGATAAGATGATTTTCAAGTATTCTTTACCTGTTTGTATGGCTGATAACCTTGAGAGTTGTAATTATTAATAGAATCTAAGTTATAAGTGAATTCTTAATAAGTGGAATGCTTATTTATGAATGGTATTATTGTGCTTTATTGGGCTTTTTTAATTTTGTGTCATTTTTTTTTAAATATTTTATATTGCTGGTATTTGTTTGGTTTGAGGTTTGAAATATTTTTTTTAATCAATTTGGATGCAGTACTGTTAGATTTAATGATACAAATGCTTGGTTGGCAAAGATTGAGTGTGTCCTCAAAATTGATAAGATAAGTGTTAATTAATTGATTTACCATAACTGGTGGTGGAAAGGAAGTGAGTCATCCGAACCGTTGAGTTGTGGCTATAAATGTATCTTAATGTTCAGTGAATAAAGCTTAAAAGTTATATATACTTATTATCTAACATTTACAAAGTTTGATGATTGTTTAAAATTTCTAAAAAAAATTTGCTTTAGCTTATTTTACTTGAGTAAAGATTGTGTTATGATTATAAAGGATTTATAATAATTTTATTTATTTATAATTTTTATTATTTTAGAGTGCAATAATCAAAATGCCTGAAAGTGGAGCAGTTTACCAACCTACAACAGTAGGTTATTCCTACGACACAAGAGACAATGGACTTGGCATCAGAACAGGTTTTTCCAGAATCATGTCCAGACACAAGTTCAGTACCAGAAGCTGGTTTGAATGGGTCCTGCTTACTGTAGCTATGGCAGCATTTGTTGCTGGATTTACAACGATGCTTGTTAATTTAGTTTCTACTGATAATGAAACCAAAACACCACAAAAGGTATTAGAAGTACACTTTTATAAAATAAATTTTAATTAACTCTATTTTGTAAAAATGATTACTACAACTGCAAACATTCTTAAAATTTAATAGGGGGAAAGGTAAATAACTTAACAAAATCTAATCATGTTTTTTTAAATTTTATAATAAGTTTTCTTCCTACAAAACCTATATAAGCTGTTGCCATATCTTATTAGTTTTCGCAAAGTTTATTTAAAAATGCCTATAGGTTCTTGTCAAATTAAGTTTTATAATTATTTTTAAACTTTTTTTCTTTCTAATGTTGAATTGTAACTTATTCATTTATATTATAATTTTATATATTTTAGGTTGATGGCACAGCAAAAGACTCCACAACAGAAATTAAAGAACACTCTAGTGATGGAGCACGAGCATCAATAGCAGTTGGTGCTGCAATGATGTTAATTGGTCTTTTAATGGGCTTTGCTTGGGCTTGGCTACGATTCTTCCGTCGAGGAAAATCACCTAGAGGTGGAATGACAAGCAATAGTGGTCAGGTATGTCTGGCTAACTACAAAGTTCTTGTGGATGGGAATGCTTAGCTACTTTGTTTGTCATTTTAATTACGGATATATACCATTTATATGGTATTATTAACACCTACAGTATTACAAAAAGATATTTTTATGAAATTTTATAGAAAATGTTTTATAGCGACTTTTTTTTATACTTAGGTATTTAAAGAAACTGCCAAAGGGTACTTGCAAAAGTAATTAAGGGTGAATCTCATCCACAAGATGAGAAAGGATAAAAACATGTACACGCTTTATAGAGGCTTATATATTTTTATTTTATCGCTGTTTTTTGCATCCATCCCCCCCTTTTTCTTTCAACCTAATGTTATAACGCGCGTTGCTATTGAATATAAAGATGTTGGGCGGTTTGAATCCATCGACTGACTTGCTGGTGGGTTCCACTTCGCAGTACGGGCCAGTACTAACCGAGCTGCCCAGCCAGCTGAAATCTAAGCAAGCAAGCAGTCTCGAGGTCTCTACTGCTATTCCATTATCAGATCAAGAGGAAGAGACTCACACCCTCATGGAGGACTCACAACAGACTACAGGGCCTAGTACTATAACCAGTCAGATACCCGGCTGAGTAAAGATCTCTGGTGTGATCGGACCCGGGGCGAACAGACGTCGCGAGGTCAATTTCTTTTCGTCGTTGACTCGTGCGAAGAGATAGTCAAGAATCAGGGATGGGTTTAGACGGTTTGATGGCTAGCTTAACAACCGGGAAAGTCACACTTGTGCTTCTGCTTAAGATTACATAAAATTTTCAAACGAATTCATGCTTTTCGTTTTTGGTACAAAGTTCGCTTTTTCACGCTTGAAAAATCGGTTTATTGCATTTTTATTATAAATGTGCATTTATATTCATGTTTAGTTCTTTTGAACTAGCTTCAATTATTCATATTATACACATTTGTGTATAATTATGTATATAATTATTTTGCAAAGAGTTAAAAATTCTTTTTAAATTATTTTTCTCTAAGTAGTGTAAGTAGTAAATATTTTTTTGAAAAACAATGAAATGAGAGTAATTTCATAAATATCTTTTACTAACATTTCAAAGTTAACCGAATTTGATTGAAAATTTTATCGATAAATTTCACATCACCATTTCCATTAAACTTAAACGTAGTTTAAATCGAGTATTTTAATTTATAAAAATAACACAATTCTTTTAATATAACGTAAGAATTAAAATTACAAAACCCATCCTTGACTTTACAACTATAACAAAGAAATCAGTGAAAAGACAGGGCTAGCGTAATTAATTACCACAACATTATTACATTTAAAAGTTATGTATAGATCACAGAATGAAAAGGTCGATTAATTATTTTAAAAAGATAAATATGTAGAAGAGCAATTTTAATAATTTTACAAAATGCGAAATATGTTTTTTATTGTTTTTAATGAATTATTTTCTATTTTATAAAATGACTTCTTAAAATATATCAAGTAATCACTTCAGCCTTCGTAAGTACTGTATATAGAAAATGTGTTTAACTTGGTAAATAATCAACTTTTTCATACCTAATATTAAATATTATTTACATTATGTATACTATATAGTATAACGTACGCTGCATTACTTGCAAATAAAATAATCATGTAAACGCCCTTCTTTGCGCAATAGATACAGAAGGGTCAGATATAAATATTTTCATTTCAATACATAAAAATTTTTTTATACACATCTTAATGTATGTAAAATTAGCATTTGCGTTTTTAAAGAATCTCTTATATAAATTCTACTAATAACAGTATCTATGCGTACTTTTTAAAATATTTTCAATTACATACATAGATCTCAAGTATTTCAAACTGCGATCGAATAAAATCGTAAGAGCAAGTTTTTCAATCTTCACATGTAAATCAATAACTGTAGAAAATATATTTTTTAGACTTTGATGAATAGCGTTGCAATTTATGTAAAGAAAGATATCATTGAATGGCTAAGAATAATATTTAATCGCATACTTAGAGGAAGTAATACTTTTCTCGAATTATTCTTGTCGCGTCAAACAACATATAGCTTCGATGTTGGCTTGACTTTTACGAATTGTAAGTGACGTATACGCGTCGATCACATGAACTATAAAGTGCATTTGTTAAGTAGGGTTCACAATCTACTTGCACACGCTAGTTGCAAAACAATAATATTAAACGAGTTTGAATTTTACTAAAAAATCAATGGAAATCTTTACCCAAAGTATATTTTGAGCTAAGCAGAGACAATCAGGGAGATTGGGTATTCTTCTATCTATCATCGAAACTAACTTTGACGGTAGAATATGCAAACATCAAAATAATGCGTTTGAGTAAATGCATTTTTTTCATGATTTAATATTGTTTCTCAAAAAACTATAATGCGACAACTAGTATTGTTTGATAATTTAATTTTATTTATTTAGTTGTTTTTTATTATTGCTATTAAAGCGTGAAAAAAATGTTTCATAACAAAGTTAGAAAATTAAAAAAAAAATACTTCATTTCATATAATTTTTTACGTACGTGATTTTTATTTAAATTTTTCGTTTTAAATTAACCCTTCAGTCATAACGGGATGTACATATCCAACCTTTTTATTCATTTTTTCTCCTTTTATATAGCCTTTTGACTGTATGGATGATTTTGTTGTTTTTTTTTGTTATAAACAAATTCGTGGTCAAAAAAGTGTAATTTTTTTAGATTTAACTAGTGCTTTAAAGGGTTCAATTTATTTCAAAGTCAAAAATATGTTTGGTTTTTTTTAGTTTGCAGCTTTACTCAAAAGTAAAAAAGCATTATTATCTTCAAAAACTTTAACTGCTAAAATATGCATTATAATATACATTGTGATACTCACTAGAATGACAGCTTAATAAATTTTATCTTTCTAGTCTGATCTTAGAATATGACATATAAAATTAATAACTTAAAACACTCTTGACAATTGTTTATTATCCAAAAAGAGAACAGATTTACTTGATTTCTTTTTATGGTAATACATCTTTTGCTGTTACAAAAAACTTATAATTCAAGTTTTTCTAAAATAATTTATTGCCTTTATTCCTTCATAACAAATGAATTTTCAATTATAAATTATTTTTTATCCAAATTCATAAAAATCTAACAAAAATCTGTTCTCTCTTTAGGCCCAGCCCTTTGTTCTCTGCTAAATAATAGATAAATACAATAAAATCTTAAAATATAATAGTGTAAAAAATAGACTTTGGTCATATTACAACATTTAAATATTCGCAATCATTGCAAGAATGAAGTGACTGAGCAATAAAATTATGCATAGTGGACTAAAAGGTTTGCTTTAAAAATTAGTTCTGGATGGTTGAAAACTATCACAGTGGTTGTGTAAAGTTAAATCTTTATTCTTATATTTAGGTTATTTTATTAGTTAATTAGAATTCCATTTTAATTATTTTGTACTTTTTACCTCTGCAACATGTAATTTTTAAGACTTACTTTAAAAGGTTGTTTTTAAATTTTTTAATATGTATACTTTTACCTGTACGGACCTTAAATTTACAAAAAGTTGAATAATATGGTCTAAAAAAAAGAATTTTAATCTTCCAGTTCGGAGTTCCTAAATCAATTTGAAGTACGAGCGAAGGTGTAATAAAATGTTTTCAAAAACTGTATTAGAATAAATTAATTGTAAAATATGTTATGGATTATAGAACTTTCATATAAAATTTGTTATTTGATTTTATATATCAATTTCAATACTATATTTATATTAATTCTAATTTTTGCATAAATACTTTGAATTTGTGAAGAAACAAATTAATTTTAAAAAAATATGAAATTATGTATGCAATAAATTAAGTTAAGTTAAGCAGCGTCTTAAGAAATATGATAATTTCTAAAACAAAAATAGCTATACTTGAATAAGTACTTCTGCTATGAAGAAAATTTCCGAACTTCAATTAGCATTGCTTGAGGGCAGATCTCAAAACATAAATGAGAATATAAATCTTCTAATACCTGATATAAAAGTTTTGTGCAAAAGATGATTACATTTATATTCCAGCCATCGCGGGCCGTACAACTATGATTTATTCACTCCGTCCATTTTTGTAAAATAGCCGATTAAATTGCACGTCTGTAACAGATATATATACATATATATATATCTCAATTATCGGCAAACGTTATTTATATTTTACGTTCATTAGTTTTATGTACTTTTATGTCAAAAATATAAAAAATAAATGACTGAAATGCATTAAATTACTTTTTATTTATATTCACCTTCAATACAAATTTTTGTATTTAAAACAGTTTTATCTTGAACTACAATATTCTTATACATTTTTAACTTAAAAAATAATAATTAAGGAGCTAGTTTTAAATATCATA
>JAWWEO010000021.1:646161-764676 GCA_035582975.1 Ormyrus labotus
TTTTAATCATTGAAACTAATCTTTTTTATGAAATGTCAATTAACAAACTCAAGTTTGATAGGTCTTATCTATCTTATATAAAACGAAAATTTTAAAATATTAGTATTATTATAAATGTTATTAACTAAAGGTTTACTTTTCATTTATATTCACCTTTTATACAGATTTTTGTATTTGAAACAATATTATCTTGAATTACAATATTCTTATATATTTTTAACTTATGAAATAATAATTAAGGAGCTAGTTTTAAATATCATATTTTAATCATTGAAACTAATCTTTTTTATGAAATGTCAATTAACAAACTCAAGTTTGATAGGTCTTATCTATCTTATTTAAAACGAAAATTTTTAAATATTAGTATTATAAATGTTATTAACTGAATAAAGGTTTAGCATGACTCCTTATTTCATTAAGAACATGTATAGTTTGTTCTCTCAGCTTTGAAATATGGTTTTGATTCTGACTTAAACTATGTGTTAATTGAACAATTTCAAGATCTAATCGTTCTTTGTCTGAAATTAGCATTGCAAGTTTTGTTTCTGTAGAAAGAATATCAGAAGTGTAAGTAATTTCCGTTAACTCTAATTCTTGAAGATAATTAATTTGATTAATTATTGCTTCAGTTTGTTTTAATTCAGGAATTTTTTCAGCTATTGAAATCAATTCTTTGTAATTTAGTTTCATTTCAGTGTTAGTAATAAAGTTACATAATACATTCTTTAAATTTTTGATTTCGTATTCCATTTCACCAACACTTTTTAAAAAGGTCAAGAGCTGTAAATCAAGTAGTGTAATACTGAGATCATTTCTTTTCTTTTGAACCTTAGTACACCATATTTTCCAAACCTAAGAAAAGCAATAAAATAAAAATTTAAACTAAAAGTATTTTTTGAGCTTATTTAACAAAAAAAGTTATAAGAAATATTTAACTGTTTTATCTAAATAGTTTTTACATCAATAAATAAAGTAATAATCAACTGAAACCTACTCTTTGCCAATGCTCAGCGGGTTTTACAGCACCTTCACCTAGATTATTCAAAATATTTGTCAAAGCTTTCCATAAATCCTGAAAATATTAAAAATACAATTACAATTAACTTTATTTAGAACTTTTAAATACTATTATACAAATGATAAATTTAATATAATTCCTTTATTACATTTCGTTAAATTAATTTGCAACTTATTATTTCTAGATTTCGAAATTTTAAATAGTATTTATTTTTTAAAATTTTAAATAGTATTGTTCTTAACTATATTATAATTACGATATGGTTATATTTACTTGATAACATGTTTTTACCTCATTCTTGTAATTAGGCAAAGCCAATTGCTTATTCTCGTCCATAAATTTCAAAAGAGCCTGCTTTTGAGCAAATGACACGATGTTACTGCAATTCCTATTAAAAATTAGTAAAACATCAAAACTTGCATATATAATTCGCGTTTTATACTCACCTTTTTTTCACATCTTTTTTATCCCCATTGTTTACATTATCAGCCATCGCTGCTGGTTGCGATAAGCTCATGTTACTGTTTAAGCTTAAAAACTTCTTATCCATTTCGTTTAATGACAATACACAGTCTACTCTTTACGCAGAAATTTTCAGGAAAATATTCACGTTTATGCAATTTCCGGCAACCTGAATATTTCTTCGCAGCAGTTCAAAGAATAATAACAAACTAGTCCTTGATGTGACACGACTCGTAATAGGGCAATGCGCTTCAGATTTTCTCTAACAACACTGCGAGCAGTGCGAGCACAAGCTTATATTATATATACAAGGAAAAAAAACAAAACAGGATCGGATGCGAAAAATATTGAGATTACAAGTCGCGCGCGTCAGACGCGTTGTTGCCGATTTAGCCGATTAGTCCTAAGTCGTGAAGGGCTGCAAACTGCAAGTAAGTGTATTAAAATATTGAAAATTTTGAAATGTGAAATGTGCCAAGATATTTTGATAAATCAGACATAAAAGTATAAAATAAAAAAAGTAGATTTTTTATATTTATATTGAGAATAAAAAAGACATTACGCGCGTCAGTCGCTTGTGCTACTGCTGAAAATAGTTGTCAATTGCTCGTATGGCGTAAAGGTCCGCAAGTAAGTGTATTGAAAATTCTGCAATGTGAAATGTGACAGAAGATTTTGTTTGTTATTTTGATGAATCGGACATTAATATATAAAATTTATATTTAACAAAAAGTGTAAGAAATTAATTATATGAATTTTGAAGTAAATTTATTCTGACTGCAATTGTTTTTTCTAACTACTTATTTAGCATTATTTATAAAAGTTTTTAAAAGAGTATTTTATAAATTAATGATTTTGCATTAGTATTATAAATTGAATTCACTTTTTAATTCAAAAACGTCAATATAAATATTAAATTATAAAAATAATTATTATTATATTGAAATTGCAAAAATTTTATAGTTCATTAAGAAATGATTTCTCTAAGTCAGAAGCAATCAAAACAAAATATGAAAGAATTATTTGGATCGGATGACACATCATCTAATGAATCTTCCAAAATCCTCAGAACGTAAGTATATTCTTTAATAGTTTTATTAATTTCATGGAAAAATTGAAAAATGTGTTTAAGTTAAATATTTTTTTATTATAGACATATCACCACTGCACAAAAAGAAGCTATGATAAATTACATCATTGAAAATCCAGAATTGGTAACACACAGTAGTACGAAAGATAACGAAGTAAGTAAGACTCATAAAATACCCATAGTTTAAGTTAAAATTAATTTAATACAATAAAATATTGCTTTAGAAACAATTATGGAGTGATTTGGGAGAAAAGTTAAATAAGATGAAGCCTGAAAAGCCAGTAGAAAGTTGGAAAAATGTATGTATACAGCAGTTATAATTTGAAATTACTTTTTAATTTACAATATATATATGATATTTTTTTTATAGTTTTGGTTCAGATGGAGGACTACTATATCATCAAAGCCTGAATCTGATTTAAAAGTTTTAGATTGCAAACTGAAGCATTTTTTAAACAAAATTAATGAAAGTCCAGAAAATAGTTTAACAACTACAAACATCCCATATGTTAATTCCAAAAAGAAACAGATGAGTATTGAAGAAATTAATTTATCTATAAAAGAGTTAGAAAAAGAAAAATATCAATTAAATTTAGAAGCAGATGATAATGATTTAAAAATTTTGAAATACAAAAATTGTATTAAAATTTTAAAAATGGACAATAATGAAAAACGGAAAAAGATTAAGAAATTAAATGAAAAGAAAGCTTATTTAAATTTAAAGAAGAGGAGATATGAAGAAAAAAAATTAAGAAACAGTCAAGGAATAGAAAATAAGTTAGAAGAAACATTTGATAATTAATAGAAATTTTAGTATATAATTTTGATAAATATTATTTATAAATTAATACATACATGTATAATATGTATGATGCACGATGAAATGTATTGTATAATTTTTATATTTAAAATTTAAGAATTTAAAAAAAATATTAAATTGTAGATATCAGATAATGAACTTTAAGTTTAGATTTTTTGTGATAAAGTGGAAAAATAAAGTAAATTGTGGTATTTATTATAGATTTTATATAAAAATGATCTTAAAATGTCGATAAAACAGAATTCAAGTCGGTAAATCTAGCAAAATTTTAACAAGTAGTACACAGTAGGCATGTAACCTTACCTGACTGCAGTACAAGCGATTTATTTTGATATGCATCGTCAGTCGTATTTGATAAGTGTTTATCTCTACCTTCTTTTCTTTCATTCGATTTAACTTCACATTTTACTTATTTTAATTTTAAATCGGTATGCATGTCATTCGAATCAACGTGAAAAATGTAATTTACATTATACTAGCTATTCTATCCACGACGGTTAAACAA
Source organism: Ormyrus labotus (assembly GCA_035582975.1). Lineage (NCBI taxonomy): Eukaryota > Metazoa > Arthropoda > Insecta > Hymenoptera > Ormyridae > Ormyrus > Ormyrus labotus. Next base: position 650,057 of record JAWWEO010000021.1, read on the forward strand.
GCGCATATGGGTTATGGTAAGATAAAAATATAATTTTTGATTATTAAGTATATTGTAAACTTTATTTTGTTATTGTTAAAATGAACTGTTACTTAATTATTAAGAAACAGCTGTAGAATAATAAAATAATATGTTAATACCATTTTGATGACCATTACTTAGTTTATAAATATTAAAGTGTTTATTGATTAAAATTTATTAGTAATGTTATTCTAACAAAGTATTTCAATATTTATAGATTCTGCATCAAATTATATTGATGCCAATTCTACACCTGGATATGCAAATAAAAAAGCAGGAATTGTAATATAAAAATTCTTCTTCTTTTTTTTGTCCTTATTTTAATAATAATAACATTTTTAATTTTTAGGAAGATTTGTCAAATATTTGTCCAGTTGGAAGTCCATGTACTGAATTAAATGTTGGATGCTTGAAATGCACTTTAGATCAAAATTGTGTTCATTATGGTGCTTCTTATACTGCCAATTGCACTGTGCTAAAGCAAGTTGACTGTGTAGTGAGTATTTGTTTCAATATTTTTATTAAAATATAAATAACTATGAAACTATTTTTTAATTATCAATAACATATATTTTTAGGGAAAAACTAACTTTGCAAAACCTTATATCTGTCGATACTGTTATCAAACTGAGCACTGGGAACATGATTGCCACCAGAAAAACTCTTGTAGTTCTGTTGCGTCTCCACAGCAATATTACCGGTTAGATTTTTAAAAATTAAATTTGTACGTGATTCTATATTTTTAATTTTAATATCTCTTAAGTGAATATTAAAATTTTATAGAACAAACTGTACCGTGAAACCTGATATTTTGTGTTTGGGAAGAAGAAAATTTTTGAAAAATTTACCTTGTAATTGGACAGGTGGTTATAGGTGGTCAACAGCTCTTATGTTGAGTATAACACTAGGTGGATTTGGAGCTGACAGGTAAATTGCAAACTTGTTTAAAAACTAGAAACAAAAATTCTTTAATTTATTTCTCTGAAGGTGAAAATATGATAATGTTATATATATATTTTTTAAATCAATATTAGATTTTATTTGGGCCACTGGCAGGAAGGTATTGGTAAATTATTTAGTTTTGGTGGTCTTGGAGTATGGACTTTAATTGATGTAACACTTATCTCAATGAGATACTTAGGACCTGCAGATGGATCACTGTATATTTAAGTTCATATGTAAGCTATGTGTATATTTATATTTAAGTTAATATAACTTTTACTTATAAGACTACTAAATTCTGTAAAAATTCGTCAATAGCATTATGTTAAATAAATGTTAATTTTTATACAATTGAAAATTTATTTTAATTAAAATACACATTATAATAATGTACTTTTTATGTGTACTCTTATTCAGTTTATTCTAAAATTAATGTTTTTGATAATATTTTAAAATATTTACAATATTTTAACAAAATATAAAATCTATATAAAACTAGTTTAAGTTCAAAGTTAATAAAAACTTCACAAATTTTTATCTTTGTATTTGAATTTCACTGTATGCACTGTATTCTTCTGTTTGTTTTATACTTTTATTTGTTTATTTATATTTTTAAGTCATTCATAATTTTTCATACTGCTTAAAATTTGTTGTTCAATGGTGATTTTTGTTTTAATTAAATCTTCCTCAAATATATTTCCATTTATCTATTGAAAACAAAAATTTATACAGTAAAGTATGTTCTAATTTTCAATAAATGCAATTTTTAAATTTAACAATCTACAAAATTCAATAGAAAAGTTTATAAAGTACTTACTAAAATATGATGATAACCCAAGCATGGAAAAAGTCGAGATTTTAGACTCATCAGACCATGAGGGGTGTTTGTATTTTTTAAACATGTTGTATTATCCAAAACATCAATATGATATTTACTTTAAAAAGAAATAAAAGCATATTTTTTCTTATTAAAAATAAACATTTAAAAGTCATAGAATTAAAAAAATTAGTTACTTTTTGTTAGTTTTTAAAGTTACACCAGGAATTAATAAAGTAACTATTGGACATTCTATTATAGTTGTATTTACAATTCCTTTATCTGCTAATGACAATCCAACATCTTCTACAACCTTCAAATTTTTAGAAGAGGTGTACCCAAATCTTATTTGTTTTTTTAATGCATTGGGAATAACCATTTTTAATTCAATATCCATTTGACTTATTAATAATTGAAAACGACCTCTAACTTTCCAGTGATGTACTTCTTCAAAGATAGGTCGAAAAATATTTTCATGAAAACATTTTTGAATAATCTATAAATAAGTAAGTAATAATATTTTTCAAATAAAAGTATATGTAAATAGCTTAACGACTTACATTAGTATTATAACATTGAAGCATATGGAGACATAGTAAACTATTTACTAATAGACCTAAATTTTGTTTTAATTTCAATTCATTTAATCTTTGCTCCATAAATATATTAAAAACATTTTTCATCTCAGATGTCACAGTCACACCTAAAGTACTTATACTATAGAAAAATCTGTCAGCATCTTTAAGTCTTATACTATAATTATTTTTTTTAATTGTATCCACAGATTCTGCTAATAAATAGTTAATTACTTCTGAATGAAAGACAAGTGCATCTGCATATAAAGCCAATATATGAACTGTAGTTATAAAGCTAAAAGATTTATTTAATTTCATAATAGCTTCACTTAAATATTCTAAATTTAGTTCCTCACTCACACCACTAATTCTTATTATTTTACATAGAGATACGAGAGCTTGATGATCATTTATTAAATAAACACAATTTTTTTCTAATTCTTTTTCCATTATTCTAGACTGAAAAGGTTCAAGTTTCACAGATGTTTTAAAAAAAGCCAGAGAAATGATGCATTTTTCCATTAATGACATTTCATTTAAATCTGGTATATGTGGTTTCAAGTACTTAACATAAATATTGCCTTTCTCTTTTTGCAAAGATAAAAAAAAGAAAAGCTCTATGATTTCTTCTTTATTTAAAAGATTCATATCTGCAGCATCTATTAAGATCAAAATAGTCTTGTTATAAAAATTCATGTTTATTAAATACCTTGGAAAGACTTTAAAAAGTGCAGTTAATAATCTTAAAATGTCTGAATGTGTCAATAAATTTACCACTGAGGTACATTTTGTATCAAAATCATATAAAATTTGTTCAGTTATTTTTGTATTTGTATTAGATAAATAGAAAAGTTCATTGTATATTAATTTCAGTTTTTTATTTAGATTTCTAATTTCAGGAATATTTTCCTTAGCTGCTAATGATATTTCTAACCTTTTTATTGATTTATATGTATTTGTAAATTCATTTTCAAAATAATTTATTATTCTGTAATGAAATGATTGTCTGTATGGTATTTTATTATAGTAGCAGCACACACATTTTTTTACAACATTTTGATTCTTATAACTTGTTAAAAATCTTAATTTTAACATATTCTTTAATTTAATTTATCAAAAATCTCATTTTAGGTGCCGCGTTATTAGTAATAAACTATTTTAAATGTTCAAGATTATTGCAACTTCTTCAGTCGATGTAAATAAACGAACATAACCTAATCAATTTAAAAAAATCGTATTCACTGGGAAAAAGCGGGAAAGTTCAAATTTTTGCAGTTTGTACTTTTTTCAAATAATAAAAATTTTTTCTACACTCGCTAAAAATGTTTTGCCTTACTAAAGGCTTCAAAACTACAATTATTAAATTAAAATAAAAATTAAATATTGTAAAAATTGTAAATATTTACAACTTTTTAATGTATTTACAATTGTTTAAAACAAAACAGCTACAACTTTTTTACATTACATAATTTCTGGTGATATAAAATAATTATTTACATTCCTATTGTTGCACAATAGAGCCACGCAATGACGATGATTTTCCATATTGTATATAATTCAGAATATGTTTTTCAATTATAGATCGAGCGTTTTCCGGATCATTCTTAAAAATATCTCCATTAATCTATACAGAAAAAATTAAACGTGTTTATTAGAATTTAAATAGAAATAATATAGATGTATGAAAATTTTTAATCCTTACTAAAATTTGTCGATATCTCAATCGTGACAGAAGGCGTAACTTTAAGTTCATCAAACCATGCGGAATATTTGTATTTTTTAAACACGTTAAATTATCCAGCACATCTACATGATATATACTGTAAGAAAGAACGTACTTACGTAAACATTAAAATTATATATTATATATAAAATAATAATAAATAAATAAAAATAAACATTTCCAGTACGTAGAAATCAAGAAAAAAATTACCTGTTTTCGGTGAATAAAGTTACTCCTGGTATTATAATTGTGTTGATTGGACATTCCATCGTGAAACGCTTGACGATATTTTGGTTCACCAATGACGATCCGATGTCTACTATCGTCAATATGTTTTTCGATGGATTAAACCCTATTTTAATCTTTCGAAGTAATTTTTTATTTCGAACATACATTTTCATTTCAAGGGTTATCTGAGTTATAAGCAGCTGTAATCGAGATTTAATCTTCCAATGAACATTATCTTGCAAGAGTGGGATAAACAGCCCTTCTACCAAACATATTTTTATAATCTGTAAAAGAATATTTTTAGTGCTTTTACACAATGAGACCATAGTAAGACTAGTCACAAAAAATTCTACAAAAAATTCTTCAAAATTAATTAAATATAACATAAAATTGATTAGTATATTTTATTTAAAAAAAAATATAAAAGAAATTAATACAAATATTTTGTGATAATTAAAACTTTTTTACAATAATAAATTTTAATTAAAAAATTTAATAATGAAATCACATTTTCTAATAAAAAAAAGTTAATATTTGAATATCCTCTGCATTTTTACCTTTGTGCTCCAGCATCGTAAAAGTTGTAAACATAAAATTGTATTTACTAGGATAAATCTACTTTTATGACTTTTATACTCCTGAAACCTTTTTTCCACATAATTTCTAATAATCATTTTTTGATTGAGTGTCAAAATAAAGCCCAAAGTGCTTATGCTCCATAAAAACATATCTATATCTTTCAAATTTAATTTATGTTCAGTAGCTTCATTGTCCTCCTGTAGTAACTTTATACAATTTATAACTAATATATCAATTGCTTTTGGCTCAAGTAAAAGAGCTTGTGCATATAAAGCTAGTATGCAAGACATAGCCTTAAAGTCTAATGGTTTGTTTGGATCTTCAATAGCTTTGCTCAAGTTCTCAAGTGCTAAATTATTGCTTGGTTGACTCTTTATTATTGCTTTATACAAAGGAATAAGCAGCTGTGAATCAGTTATTAATTTGTCATACTCTTTTTCTATTACTTCTTCTAAATGCTTTGATTCAGAAGATGGTAGTTTTATAGATGATTTATTAAATATATTAGCACTGACACATTTTTCAAATAATGGTAATTCACTTATGGGTGGTAGAATTGGCACTAAAAAATTAACATAATCAATTCTATCACGTTTTAATGAAATGAAAAATAGAAGTTGCACCAATTCATGCTTATTTAAAGATTTGTTTATTGCTTCTTTCATCAAAAAAGTTATAGCTCTGTCATAAAAAAATGATTTTTCATAATTGAATTGTCTATACTTTAACATTGCATTTAATAGTTGTAAAATCTCTACAATACTTATGCAGTTTAAAAGAGAAAAACATTCTATGTCGAGATCATAAAATTCTTCTTCGCATATATGCAAGTCTTTTTCATTTTTTAGCTCAGCTAATTTTTCATAAATTTGTTTCAACTTTTGTTTAGTTGCTTCACAATTTGCCTCTGTTACCTCGATATTTTCAAAGTTCTTTTCTACTGGTCTCATTGATTTCAATTCTCCTTTCAAATTCTTGTCAGTTTCTAATTTATCTTCAAAATAATTTAACACGCGGTGATGAAAAGTGTTTGTGTATCGTAGCGCGAGAGTACCACCGTGGAAAATTTCTTTGACAATCAAATGATTTTTGCAATTAATTGAAAACATTAATTTCATCATTTTTTTGTCAATTAGCAATGTAAATTGCTTTATTTTTTAAAATAGTTATTTATTTTCGATAATCTTTCATGTTTTCATAATAAATTTTATTAAAACTGTTCTGCACTTGCTAATACTAAACGATTACCTGGAATAACATTGAACATAACCTGAAATGTTTCTAAACCTTGTAATGTTGCAGCTTGCAGTTGCCGAAATGGCATCAATGGCAACAGTTTTTTTGCGGAAATTTCAGTTTTGTTTTGTAATTATGTGATATGTGATAAATACCTGATCGAGATTTTACTATTTAATTAAGAGGAATAGAAAATATTAGAAAAAAAAGAATATCATGTTTTTTTTCTAAAAAAACTGTTTACTTTGTAGACTTATTTTATACATAACCTAAATTTTTAGCAATATTATTTAATAAAATAGATGATACTACAGCATTAAGTATTTAAAAAAAAAATAGAAATGCCTACAGTTATAGCTTTAGACGTCTCTCTCTCAATGAGAAGACCTATTGGTCCAAATGCAACTGAAGGAGAGCAACTAACTAAACATCATTTGGCTGTTCAAGGAATAAATACTACTTTAGATTACCTACAGGCTCATTCAAAACTTGAATTTGTCTCCTTGGTAAAATTCTTTTTTAGATTATACAATATTTTTAATGTGTAAAAATCAATATTAATGTTTGTTTTAGATTGTATTTTCTTCACTTTATGAAGTTGTTTGTCCATTTACTAGAGATTATGAAATGATAAGATCAAAATTACAAACTATAGAAGAGTGTGATAAAACTTGTATAGAAGCTGCGTTGCACGGTGTAAATAATGTAATAATTTCTGAATGGGGTAATAGTACAGCTTGCCAAGTAATTTTAATAACTGATGGCAATCCTGGTGTAGGTCATATGTCTTTAGGAGATTCATTGAATTCTCTTAATTTCCCAAGAGAAACAAATCCATTTCCACTGCCATTCCCATATCCAGGAAAATTATCTCTTGTTTGTATAGCCAGTCAGTCAGGTAATATTAATTTTTGTTGGTATTTTATTAAATTAAAAATTTTGCTACTAATTTATTAAATATTAATATATTGTTATAAAATTACTTTTTGCAGATCCTAGTTTAATGAACTCTTTGCCCCTCTATCAAAAATTAGTTGATCTAGCAGGAAATGACAGTATACTTTTTGTACCTGAAGGACAATTGTCTAATTCTTCAGTTACAGATTGTTTTAAAAAGTTAGCTGAGGCTAATTTTACTTCATTTCAAGGATATCTAAAATGTGGACATGTTGGATCACGTATTGTATTATTACCTCCACCAACTGTAAGTTCTTATAAAAGAGAGGTGTAGAAATTCAATTGCTGCTTTTTTATTTATGTACTTATTAATACATTTAAAATATTTTTTTATTACAGCCTCAGACAATGAAATCTGATTTTGAGATTTTAACAGGTTTAAACATATCAAGCACTATTGAGATTTGTGGTTTTATATCTGTAGCGGATGTAGGTAGTCCAACTTCGATTTCAAGACACTTAGTTTTGCCATTGCTTACAGAAAAAACTCCTAGTATGCAAGGTATTTCTCTTGAAGATGAATCTGAAAATGAAGATGGTCCAGATGAAGGAAAAATACCTTCCTTCTGTGTTTTACTTCATGGTGCCTTAAAAGTAAATATTGCCGTTTAGAATTTTTTATTATTTTATAAAGTAGACTGTATTAATAAATTAATAACTTAATTATAAATGGGTCCATTTTCAGGTTGAGAATATGGCAGCATTATGCTTACTAGATACAGACTGGTATGGTTTTATTTATTCCTGGGCAGATACTAAAAAGAAGTCTAATCTTATGTTGACTGTTCTTGAACATGGATCAGACATAGTTCCTTGGCTTGGAAATTTTCGAAATTTAGGACCCATTGATTCTGCGGTTAATAAAAATAGTGATATGACTTTTCCTGTCAGACCAGCAGAAAAAAGAAGTTATTCACAGACTTCACCATCTTGGATTCGACAAGTTGGTTTACAATCTGACATTCAGAAGATACTCAGGCATGCCAGAAAGCTGCCAGAAAAAACGCAAAACTTTTACAAAGTAAGTATACATAATGTAATTTTTAATATTCAAAAAATAAAAGGTAAAAAATAGAAATCATAAAAAAGTATTACAAAATAATAAAAATAATTTCTTTTAATTTCAGGAACTTAATAGATTACGTCGTGCGGCATTACAACTTGGCTTTATCGAATTATTAGACGGATTAGCATTAATTTTTGAAAGAGAATGTACATTACTACCACCAAATTTACATCCTGACTGTGCAATACAAATGGGTCATGTTGCTGAAATGTTAAGAAAGCCATATTCACGTGAATTAAAAAATAACATAGTGGCAGTCAGGACGAAATTCACACCTGGAGATTGATAGGCTGAGTAATTATAAGCGATAAGTTAAGTTACTTGTTTTTTTATTAAAAATATACATGCGGACGATATTGTAAAAATAGAAATAGAAATTTGTAAAATGCCGTCCAAATAAAGTATCTTATTTTTTATCGAAAATCTTCTTCCAATGAACACTCAATTAGATGAATAATAATTTTTAAAAGCCCTTGGGCAGATTTTATATTCGAGTACCTGTGCAGCTCGGGAACGTGGACAAAAACTACAAGTGGTTCGTTTAAAGAAAGTGATTGATAATAAATATATTCGCACAGATATCTGCCGGCGTTTGTGGAAACACAAGCTTTAATGCCTGTTTCATGTGAATCTTTATTAATAACTTCACATATTTTTTCAATATTACACTTCGATTTTAAAATTCGTTCTTCAATTTCTTTTTCTTCTGGACATTTCTTAAGTATATCAGGTCGATTATATCCTTTACTACTAGCTTGGCTTTCAATTACCAAGCAGTCAGCTAAATAGCTAACACCTACATGTATGATCACCTGAACAAAAACATTTACACTTGTAATGTAATTTACATTTGACATTTTATAATATTTTAATCTTTAATTTTTGTAGAAGGCATTTTTTTGTCAATTTTTAAAAAATTAACGAAAGATAAAAGTCAATTTAACACTAAAGTTTGACAATACTTACAGAGGGTCTATGTTTTTCCCATAATTCTTTGATTTTATAAGACACGTGTTTGTAAGCAACAGGTATTTCTTCTATAACTAGATTTATGTTCAAGGATTTTTCGTTGCTCTCAATTAGTTTTGGAAGAAATTTTACCGCCTCCCAACTGGCGTTTATTTTATAATTTCCAAATGGTCCAAAACCAGTGACAAGAACTGTAGGCTGAACTTCATTTTCCATTTTTAATTTTTCAACTTTGCAAAAAACGCAAAAAAGGTATTTATTACAGCATCTGAAATATTGTAAACACGATAATCTCTTACTTATCTAGATTACATTATCTAATGAATGTTTTTGCATGTGATATCGTTTAACATTCATTAATTCAATACCAAAATAAAAATTTTATTTTAATTTTAAAAAGTAAAGTGCTTTAGGTATATACGTTTAATTGTTAAAATAATTGTAAATTTTAGTTTCAGTTATTTTAAAATAAAAAAATATATTCGTTTTCAATAAAAATAGGTTTGGAAAAATTTTAATTGTGATTATCATAACTATTGCGGAAACCGCTCCTTATTATGAACTGAAAGCTTTCAACTGAAATGTAATTCGTTCTGATAAAAAAATTTTAATACAGAGCAGTTACGCGAGACCGGGAATTTAAAGTATTTTTACACACACTTTTTTTAAAACTTCGTTATAATGTTATACTTATATTCTTAGTTAGCCATTTTACTTTTTAAAAAAACTATTGATTAAAATCATAAATATTTGTTACTCATACAGTTAAATAATCGTTTACTGTTTTACTTTTGCTTAATATAGTAGCCAGAAAATTATACTTTCATGCGCATTTTAACAACTATGTAATTGATTTCAGTGCTTATTTTCTACTAAATCCATTTTTGCTTTTTTATAATTTTTAATCCAAGCCGAAGAATTTAATGTAACTCTTTTGAAACTTACCAAAATTAAAATTTCAGCAGAAGTAGAATATCTTTCAGTTGTTTGATCGAAAATTTTTTTTAAAGGCCGATACAATAGCGGATAGTAGAAAGAGCGAAGTGTTCACTCGCGACTTGTCGGGTTAGGTTTGGTCTCATTCCGCAGCTGTAGGATCGTATATAACCATATGTGCTTACATATATGCGCAAACTTTTAATGCTATACCTGATACGTCAGCTGATGCGTTGATAGTGCCTTTAAATGCCGAGTTCTTAGTAAGATAACACGGGAAAAAGATGGAAAATTACTAAAATGTTTTACAACTGATTGGTTATTTTGTCACTGAACTTTTTAATTGTTTTTTTACATGCGTTAATTTAAACAAATAGAACTAATTTTATTCGAATAGATATTAATAAGATTAAATTTAAAAAAAATGTTTTTAACTATGTAGCTGAATGAATATGCATGCTTGATTATTATGCATTCTGTTGGAATTTTTGTACTTTTGCTAAAGTAATATAAAGCCGGAAAAATTTTAAAGGAATGCGTTAAATAAATGTGTAACAATGTTGTAAATGTGTAAAACCAATTTCTAACTTATGAATATATTAAATAGAATATAAAGAAAAAAGCTGAATAAAAAACGATTAAATTAGATTAAATATAAAATTGAAAAAAATAATATAATTAAAAAGTGTAAAATGAAAAAGTTTAACACAGTAATAGATTTCTTCAGTTTATTGTACCAAAAATTGCATCTCATTCAATATGATCATCGATTCAATATAATATATATATTTTTATAGTATCATGTATTAATAATATACTTATCACTTCTATCATCAGTTAGATTTACTTTGTATCTAAATATTTGTAATAACGTATGCAGTACCCACATACAGAGCCCTGGTTGACATTTACCAAGGCGCCTTACAGAAACATTTATAATCGACGTGCAAATTTTATCTTTTTATACATAAATAGCTCAGCGATTTTCCGTGACATTTCAGGACTGCAACTGTAATTAAAGTATCATTTACATTTGATAATTCATTTCTTGCAGATAAAATCTATAACAACTTCATTGAGTTTTTAAAAATAAAAAATTCTTTTTTTGTAAATAGTACAATGCTTTTAATTACATTTTAGGTTTTAAGAAGTACTTTTTAAAATAACATAAACAATATTCTAAAAATTTTACTAATTTTTTTTAAATTATAATACAGTTTTGATATACGTTAGAATTGTATAAACCATACTTGAAAGGAATATGAGATTATAAAAAATTATTTTAGTTTATTCTAATTATATATTACACAAATTATTTGATACGTAGATTGAAGAATGACACAGTGTTAGTTTAACGTTTTATTTTGATATATATTTAAATATATCAAAATAGAATATGTATTTGGATTTCCATAAAAGAAACTTTTTTTCCCCTTTTAAAGAGAATATGTACACTATCAATGCATACAAATTTAAGGAATTTTCATTTACAATAATAAGTAAAGGAGAAAAAAATAATAGTCATAGAAACTAAGAAATGCAGATTTTGAAGTAGATTTCAGAAAACAATATAATTTTACTAGGATTAGTTTTGAAAAAACTTTTAAAATATGTGCTGAATTTGTGTTCAAAGATTATTGGGTTTAACAGTCCTGTCAGTAAAATCGCAAACATGCATCACAGTCACTTTTAGAATATTAACATATTCTACTACACATCGATCAAATCGCGACAAACAGGATTCAATTTTTAATGTAAAAGTTTGCATATGATCTTACTTTTCTTTTTTATTCGTATTTTTTTAATAACTATTATTATGTTTATGCACTAAAATTCTCGAACGGCCGGTATGGATTTCAAATGTGTAGCATGTACGCGTTGAAGCCGAATATTAAAAAAAAAAGTTGAATTTAAAAATGTTAGTAACCAAAAATAAATTTTGTCTATACTATGGTTCATGTGTGTAAACTGGATAACATTTAAAAAGTATATAATTAATTTTAATAATTAAGAAGATAAAATTTATAGACAAATAATTACGTAAACGAAAAAAAAATTATCAAAATTATATTTTAGAAAATGAAATAAAATTACATATTTGACTGTCTCATGAAAATTTGTTTTTGCATTAATGCATAAGTGTACGCGAGAGATACGCCATATATACGTGCTTTATGTTGATTCGTTACACACATTCTTTCAGAATTGTTAATTTTTTTAACAAAAATATCGCTTTAGATGAGTCAAACAGTACGCAAGTTTTAAACTTGTACAATTGAAGCTAAATTAGTTTTTTCTACTCTGTAAGAATTTTTATCTTGAAATTACATTACTCTAATAGTCAATTTTCCTTTCAGTTTTGCCACACTATTTCACAATTTAAAATAAACTTTTTATTTTTACCCGACCTTTTTCACATAATTATTGCATTTGAAAATCGATGGCTGACATGTATATCAAAGGCAAAAAAAACTAGTGGGTTTCTAACGAACACTTTGCAAGAATCGATCGATGGGAGAAATAAAACAACTTACAAAAAAACAAGAATATTATTATTAAAAACTATATAATTCCATTTTGTTAGACAATCCAATTTAATATCAATAAATCGTCGCTCTTACTAATAAAGTCGTACAAGTACGATTAATAATGTATAACAACTAATTAAAATAGCGCTAAGTGTATGTATATTTATATCTTTATAAATCTTAATGCGTGAGATCTGAGAACACGAATTCATCTCGATTTTTCCGACCTGGAGAATCGCTCGCCTCTTAAAGCACTTATTTCTTTTTTAATTTTATTTCCCTATGCTTTTAAATCCAAAAAAATTACCCATGTACGGAATCATTTCTGTTTAAACAGATATTTAATTCGGTATTTCAAAAACATAAACAAAAAATTAGTTGTTTTTAGCACTTCTTACTGCAAATAAAAGGAAATTAAAACTGAATCAAATGTCAATTTCTCATTTCTTTAATTTTTTTGACAATAAAAGCGTCATTTTTTTTTTATTTGCTCTGCAAACGAAAAATTCTGGCACGGATTCACGCATGAATTTGTATTTTTTGTTTATTTACTTTTTAGGTAATTGCTCTCAAAGTATGCTTTTTGCGATCACCGTATTTTTTCAATTTCATTTAGTTTCCCATATATCTTAAAAAAAATCTTTAAAATGAATTAAATAAAAATAAATTTTATTTGCATTAAAATTCGACTTCGTTGCAAATGATTGATTCAGCTTAAGCAATCCCTTAAAGTATTTGTGCTTTCTTCGGAATCGTCGTCATGAATCACGTGTGAAGCAGCAGAGAAAGAAATTTATTTCTTCCATTGCTTATAACCTTTTTTTCATAAATTGATTTATACACTTGTGCCAAAGTCGACGTTTTGTTCACCATCGTTAAGATTCACTGTGTAAAATTAAGCGGCAAACTTACTAATAAAAAGTTTTATCGGATAGATTACACGTACATACAATTAGATTTTGACGTTTTACATTTTGTGATGCTCACTTTAATACCTTTGTTATAATTTTTATTTAATATCCAGTCCGCCCCTGTTTCACTTTGATTCTGTTATTTCCAATTCTAATAACGACTTCGTTGTAAGTTTTGGTTTTGGTTTTTTTGCAATAAATATCATATTGATATTATTGTTACATGTTGAAATTTGTAAAACGTTTAAATCTCATTGCCTTTCTTAAAATTAATTTCCAAAATTTCATGGGCATTCTTCATACTACGGTGTTAAAAGAGCTCTTTAAGAAATGTTTTAAGACGTAATATGAAAGACTACATAATATTATATAAAAAATTGATTTTATTCTATGTATATAACATAGTTTCAAATTTTTTAATTTAATTATTCTCCAATTTTCAAAAATTTATATTCGAAAATATTTTGAAATCATTTTGACATATTTTTCGGAACAAAAGAAAACTGCATTATCTCGCAATATCTGATAAAAATAAGTTTTTTACTTTGAAGAAAAACGACTGCAACATAGGTGAATAAAAGTTTGAATGATTCACAATAACTTATTACCTCATCAAATAAAAATGAAATTGGCTTTTTTTTATCACATTACCCAACTTACAATTAAAAACAAGAACGAAAAGAAGAAAATGCCTTGTTATTGTTTCATTATTTCTCACTCTACAATGATTACACAGAATCACAAGAGAAAAAGAGTCGAAGCCGTTTCCTTTAATAAGCTTTCTGCAAGAGCACGGACTTTGTATTTGTTTCTCTACCCATATTAACATTATAAAACTAAATCCAACACTTGCGACGCTCCTTTAAATTCTCTCCTTATCCTTATAAAGAGATGGCTCTCCTGTATATTTTTCTCATTTTGTAAGCGCCCCCCTTTTTTTTGAAAATACCGTTTAAACTCGCGCGCGCTCTGGATGACGACAACGCACTAGTGATTTCCTCGTTTTTTTTTCTTCACACCCTCGCGAAATCGCTTCGATCCAAATATATCTCCGGCCTGTCGTTCGTCCGAGGGAGGGACTTTGCCCCCTCGGCTCGATCGTTAGTTGTTTTAAGAGTAGGCGAACGGCGGCGGCGATTTGCCATTTGGTAAGACGAGCGACGATGCTTTCGGAGGTTTGCAAGTGGTCGTGTGACCGAGGAGGTTGTTGCTCTCGTCGTTTATGGCTGCGTTGAGTTGTGGTGCTGGTGTTGCTGGTCTCGTACCGCTGGCGTTCTTGATATTTGGTTACAACTCCATGTCCTGCGCCTCGTCCTCGCTAAAGTCGCTCATCGAGGACTCGCTGTCGGACGACATGCCGTTGCCCGTGCCGCCGTTCTCCTGGTCCCGAAGCGCCTCTTCCGTCGCGTATTTCCTCACGTAATCTGCGAAGGCAACGTTTTTTTTTTATCTTATCCGTGTGTCGCCGTAAAATTTTTAAAATAGGACTATTCAATTCAGACGAAGCGCAACGACTCACCTGCAACCTTTTTCTTGTATTCTTCAGGTTTATGCAGATACATCGCGGCAGCATCTCCATTTAACGGATCGATTGGGTTTGGATATGTTAACAGCTGAGGGAGGAAAGACTCAAAGATATTCGACAAGTCTGCGGACAGAATAAAACAGTATTAATAACAAATTTTTTCAGTTTAAATTAATCAAGCCTAGTCTAAGATCCTTTTTCAAGAAAGATCTCTATAATCAGCTCGAGGAAGCGTGCAAAACGGGAAAAGCAAAAAATTCGGCGCTTCCTCGAGCTGATCCTCGAAAGACCGAGCGATTGATAATGCGATTCTTACCGTACAAGGCCGTCCAAGCCTGATTAATTACGTCGAGGCACACAGTACCCGAAACCTCATCGATGTTGGGATGGTAGACTTTGTTCATGAAGCCGATGGAAGGCGATTTGAAGGGATAGTGCTCCGGCAGGTGGACGCGCACCTTCCAGATCCCGCCCTCGTAAGGCGCTGAAACAAGGACAGGTTTTCTTTCGTTACTTCCGGAAGACTTTTTATGCTTCGGGTTAGCGATTTCGATTTTCAATTTTTTCTTTTAATTCGGTGATTCTTTTTAAAGGGTCGCGATTGAATAGCAGTTTTTTTTTTCAGAAACATAGGTGTGAATTCGAGAAATTTAACTTAATGTTTAGAATTACCGAAGTAAACCAGGGCATTCGAAAAGTAAGAATAATTACAATGTGTAGACAATCGATAACATTTATCTGGCTCTTTTCAGCGGCGCACTAAACTTAAAAATAGAATTTAACGTCCCGCTGATAAGTGCAAAATTCAATTACTTCTGAAAAGACGAAGAACAAGTACGCTTGACTTGTGACCGAAGTCAACGATAATAATAGAGTTATCAATCGTCGCGAATTCCGTTCGGACTGTCCTTGAAAATTTACAGTCCCACAAAAGCCTCGTAAAAGCGAAAAATCCTTCCACGTTCGCGCTCTCGAACGCGGCCGTAATGAGCAGAAACAAAACGGACCTCCTCTCCGATCCCTCTCCGTCCCCGATCAAAACAAAAGCCTAAACGGCCGCGATAGGAACACCCGTGTAAAACAGGTTGCGGCGCATTAACCGAGTCGGCGAGGAATAACAACAACCACGACAATGGCGTCCACAACACTTTTCCCACCAGCCGCCTCGTCCCAATTATTCCGATCTCTGGATCTCCCCCCTCCCTCCCTCCCGAGGCCTATCGGGCCCCGCGATCGACTATCCGCAGCGGCGCGCATTTTTTTTTTTTCAAACCCGACGAGAGGTTCTCTCTCTCTCTCTCTCCCGTTGCTTTCTAACGCCGCGGAACGGCGCAAAGCGAGCCCGCGCGCGCGCGCCACGCTTCCTTTTACCAGCCCATTGCGCGTGCCCATTTTAACGGGGCTGGCCGCTTTTCTTTATGTTCCGCGCGGCCCGGCTGTTCGGCCCGCTTTCGGTGAATTTCTATATCCTTGGATTCGGGTTTGTTTACGAACTGTTTACTCGGTAGCTCGTATAGAGGTTTGGGGGAACTGAAGAGATTAAACGGTCGTAAAAATGTGAATCTTTATTCTTTCGTTATTTCTTCTTTTTTTCTGCTTCATTTGCATACTACGAAAGCACCGTTTAAAAGCTCGTGCGTTCCGTAATCTCGTTTGCAGATATATTTAATAAACGCGAGCGACGAGTTCGCAAACGTATCGAGGACAGAGAGCTTTTGAGTCCCATTATTTTCAGGAGGCCGCAGGTGGCAGAGCTTCAAAGTCAGAATCGCGCTCGACGGCACACAGCTCGAAACAGCCGCCGCTCCGTGTCTCGAAGAATGCGCGATTTAGTAATCAGGTTACGTAAAACTACATTTTATTCAATTACACCGACGGACAAATCGTTTCTACTCGACTAAGCCTCCGCGCGCGGCCTTTTGTACCGGCGAACGCGTTATTAAATACGCGCATTAGAGCTCGGCGAGGCGCGCGTTTTGTGTTTTCGAAGGAGAAACGCGTCGAGAGCGCGCGGAAAAGTCAAAGTCGCGAGCTCCGTGAATCATCGGGGAGACGCGATGATCGAATATCGCGATAATTTAACGATTCCCATTCGGCGGCGGTGCTCGTTAATGCTCGACCCTACGATTTGCGTAATTTTCAGAGGACTTTGTTTGAGCCCGAGCTTATATCGACGCGTTCGCGGATACGCACAAATTTGCGATCCATTAAAAAACCCACTTGTTTACTTCCTCTCTTGGCGCTTGGGAACATCGAGCGGATGGATGATCGCGCCTTCTGCCCCGCGACTATGTTTTCGACGTTTTTTTTTTATTATCCTGTTTTTACGTTCGTTCAAATTTATAATTCAATGATAACGGCTTGACTTTCGCTTCGGTAAATAGAATTAACATCGTCGTTTTAATTATTTAGTCGTATTGACCGCGGCGTATTATCATGCTGCCTCGCATTATTAAAGCCAGTAAAGAATCGTCTTTAAAAAAAAAAAATAAATAAATAAATAATCCAATAACTTTGTCGGGTTACTTTGTAATATACTTATGTAATTACGTGTAATGTATTGTTACTCTGGAATAAATAAATAAAACAAATAATAATAAAAACATTGCATTTCAAAATCTTTTACAACGAGGTTAATATTATTATCTGTGTTTACAACTGTATTACTGTACTGTTATCACGAATAACGTCGAAATGTTTTTACGAGAAAGATTTCTTCATCAGGAAACGCCTAATTCACTTTGTACAGCTCGCTGCGCATCTCTCTTTTTCTTTCACAGTCCGTTCGGGAAGAGACGACGAACACGTTGACCTTCGGGACTCGTACGATTTTAACATATCTATATACATATATATATATATATATATATATATATATATTCTTTTGTGCGATGTAGACGAAAATATAGACGCTGTTAATTTACTCTCTCCGTCGAACGTTTCTTTTAAAAATGCGTCGCGTTTCGAAACAGAAGTGTATATTTTTTTTTTTTTTTTTTTTGGTTCATTCTCTCGTGTGTTTTTAAAGGTTCGATTTATTTAGGTCAACCTTTTGGACGTAGCGGGCAAGAGGAAAGTTGTTCTATTTTAATGTCTACGTGAACGCGAGTGCTTCGGATTTTAGAAAGAATCTTTCGCGCGAAAACAAATGACATTTTATTAACTGCGTTATAATATTTCACGAGCGCTTACGAGGATATTAATTTGAAATTTGCGTTATAAAATGCAACTAAACTTTGATCAACGCGATTAAACTTCGCAATCTGGGTCAAAGTGTTAATTCTAATATATACGAAAGAGAGCCGTTATTTATTACAGCAATTAGGGGAAAATTATTGAATACGCCATAAAAACAAATTAGAGAAAATTAAAAGTGAACCTCGTCGAGTTACCATATACCCGACTTTATCGACTGAAAGATAATTAAAATTTTGCTATAACAGTTATCAGTTCCTAAATCTCCGCCGAACATTTATCATCTAATCCTTTCGATATTCCAACCGCACCAAGAGCGCTTTCTCTCTCGAATTTCACGAAGCGAGTATATCACCAATCGTCGAATCATCGCCACCTCGACGAATCCTCCCTCTAATTCCCACAATAAACTTTCTCGCGCGTCGAAAAATAAAAAAAAAAAAGACTACATTCAGATCTATTCTCATCCGCGGCACGGCGACCGTTTGCCGTCCCACCCAATCCGAAGGCATCTCGCCGCGGACATCGGCTCCTCTCTCGTTCAAGTGCAGCCGAGAGATAATTTTAACGCGGACCCTGAAAATTATTCCGTCTCCCGACCAGACAGACCGACTGCTTGGCACGGCCGTTTAGTCGCGCACGCGGAACCGCGCAGTTGGAAGCCGAATCGCGCGACGCGTCCGCGGACTTTTCGTTGTTTTGACACACCGAGAGAGCAGCCCCCCAGCCGCCGCTCGCGAACGGAGAGTGGCGCGCGCGTAATTAACGCGTTATTATGCGCGGGGGGGGGGGGGGGGGGAGGCTGTTTGCGCTCCTCGAGGGAACAGGAATCGCGGCGGGGCACGTGGGTGTTTTCGAACGGTTTAGCAAGCGCTCGCGCCGCGCGGCTAATTCGCGATAAATTATTTATCAGGCGGAGTCGTTGCGCGGAGTTGTTGCGCGGCTGGATTTTATAAGCGCGCCGTAAGCGTACCGCGAAATTCGGAGGGAGAGAGAGCGGACATTGTTGACTTTCGAGCGGGATATACAACGCGGGGGGGGGGGGAGGTGCGCGTACACTCTTCGGTTTTGATTACAATAACAGTTTCCGCGGAGCGCAGAGAGGATGCTTTTCTAGAATATAATCGAGATAGGAGAGCAGCGATAATAACCGGTTCCGTTGGGAGTAGCATGTATATACACAGTTGTAACGGCCGCGGATGCAATATTCTCCCGCGCGCCGTAATTGCGCGAGCGAGCGATATTGCGAGGTTACTTTCGATGCGCAACCTGGTGGATCTCGGTGGAAAGTCGGCGTGCCGACGCGTAAAAGGAAGGACGCTTTTTAATTTTTCGCCCCGAAGCCTCGGTATATAAAAATTGAATTTCCTCCTCGGTATTAGCCGTCAAATCACGAAGGAAGGAAGGAAGTTCAATAACTCGATTCCCCCGCTAACAAGATTTAGACGCGTTCGGCGGAAAAGAAATTCTCCCCCCCCCCCCAGCCGTTCGCCTGCCTTTCGACGGCGAAGTACATCACTCCTCTGAATGAACCGTCGGCTAAATGAGTCGGCGGCGTGCACTCTATTTTGGAAAATTAATAAAGAGCTGCGGGCCCTGGCACGAGAAAGGCCATTGTGCCACCGTGGCGCGCGACTAATTTTAGGCGACTCGCGTCTCTTTCAGTGTCGAGGCTGCTGCTTTTCCGCTCGCTCTCCCGTGCCTGGCGTGCGTCTTTCGGTCGATAATCGACAGGTCGCCGCGTGCTACCTTTTTTTTCTTTTACGTTTTCGAGGCGCACAGGACTGTCTTCGGAGTCGTCGGGGAAGTGAAAGTTTTCGCCGGGAAAAGCTGGGAGAGGAGCTGTTGCTCGGAGGAAAAGTTTCCGGTAAAAATCCGCGGCGTTCGCATCGGTTCGACTGTTGCGAGTTTGAGCGAGTCCGCGGGAGATGCGTTAAAGAACCGAGTAAAATGACGTGCGACGATAAGAAACTGGGTGAACGTTGAGCGATTTTGTGAAAACGGTTTTTTCACTTATTTTTACGACTGCTAATGAACTTGACTCGAATCTTTGGGAAAAATCGTTTGAATGGCAGGCATCGATCAGCACGAGCATCGTCAAACAGAACAAGTAAAAATCGTTCGCGAATCCTTCCCGACGCTTCTCACAAAAAAAGTTCGCGATTTCACGGCGGGCCTTACAACCGATCCTCGGTAGAAAAAACTACATAGCCGCGCGGCGCGAGTGACACTTCCCTCGTTGTCGCGGTGGCTTTGCATCCGCAGCGGCGTAAGGTTCAGCCAACTCGCAATGGGTGTGTATATATCTGTGCCAGTGCGCGCTTTGTTTTTTGCTCTCGGCGAATATCGGGGGGCGGGGGATTTCGGCTTTGTGATTTTTTCCGCAGTCGATGATGTCGCAAAGCCCGCGGGGTTTTGTTTCCTATCGCGACTGAGTTCCGCGCGGTTTTGCGCGGAGCTGCGCTTTTAAAGAATTGTTTTTTTTTTTTTTTTGGGTTGGGTTATTTTAATTAAAACGTTCGACTGAACATCTGCATTATTCATTTTTATTTATTAGCGTAGATACAGGTAGTTTTCTTCCGCCGTCTTTTTGCTCGGCAATTAGTTATATGAAAAATACTGCTGATAAAGGCTTGTTTATAATGCCGCTGTCATTCAATGCGTTGAAATATAAATTGCAATTGTACAACTACGGACGATAACTGCGGAATTGGAGAGAAGACGGCTGGCTGAGTTTCGCTGTATTTACTGATCAAGAATCTGACGGCGTCTATCAAATGAATTTCAGAATCGCTCGACCATAAAACGCGGATGAAACGTCTGTTTTTCTAAAATCTAGAACAAAACTCCATTGCGTCATTCTAAGTTTAGATTAAATAATAAAATGCACGATGAAAATTAATTGTCAAGTATATTTTTGAAATCCCGTTATTTTACTGAGCACCTCACGACGTTAACGATACACCAAAATTTACAATTCCATCAAGCTAAATATATATACCATTTATTCTAAAACTAATCTCAGCATCCCCAGTTTAGTCCAGAACTCTACACATCCGAAGCCATCGATCTCCAATCGGCCGATCCTGCATTAGTCAAAGCGAACAAATCGCGAGAGCCGACTTCGTCCGAGGCAATCACGTGCGCGGGCACGATTAAGTCCAAAAATATACCTAACGGGGAGGATTCGCCTTACGGGAATGGGAATAGGTTTACGTTCGCCGTCGCTTGCCTTTCCTTCGCAGCGGCAGGCAGCTTCGTCAAGTAAGACGTCAAACTTCTATTTTCGCGCCGTATGGTTCCAGCGAGCGTTTCTCTCTCTGTCTTTGCTGTACTCGCGGGAGGATCCGTGGAATCGCAATTGTTGTATTGTTTATCCGCCCTTACGCGCCTGGATATGCCGCGAAAATAATCCTTTCGACCGCGAGGCGGAACGCGCTCCTTTGTTTCGGCGGAATTTACGAGCGGAGTCGAGAGATCTGTTTTTTTATTTATTTTGACAGAGGATGGACGTTGAACTGTCGAAATTTTATCGATGTCAATTCGTCTCCTTATCGTTAAAGCAAACGATACGATTTCAGCGACAAAGGGAATTCATTAACCAAGCAGCTAGAGCCGAAGCACCGAGCAAACCCGGAGCAGCGGCTCTTACTCGAGCACCCGGTAAGAGTCCTAATCCTCTCCCATCCAGCCGTCCACTTTCGCCTATTAAAGGCTTAATTCATCCGGCCGCGTCGTCGGTCGCGAACAATCGCGCGGGCACCCGAGCTGCGCTTACATCTCCGCCAACAACATCCATCACCAATCCGCGCGCAATTCCTCGGCATATCGCCTCCTGGTCGAAAAACCCCCCGCCTCCCTCCGCGACTCACCTCTCCCAGCAGCGTAGCAACCGTCGAAAAAAAAAAAAAAAAAAGTACGATAACAACCGGTGGTGGGAGGGGGGGACTGTGCACCACGCATGTGCAACATGCGACGACGACGACGACGACGACGGCGACTCGGTCGTGCCGGGCCCTCGGTAACAGCGCGGGTACCGCGAAAGAGAGAGAGAGAGAGAGAGAGAAAACTGGGTCAGCGGGTCAAGCGCTCGGGGTTAGCTCGCGAGGCCGGCCCGACTGCTGCTGCTGCTGCTACTGCTGAGATCAACCAGTTCTCCGACGGGCTGTTGCGCGGGGGACTGGTCTATTGCCGAACGAATCCCCGCCGCACCGCGGTGTGTGTGTGTGGACCCTCGCGGAGGCTCTTTGCTTTTGCGGGAGAGTGGATTTTTTGTCGAGCGGTTTTAGGGGGGGCTTTTTTTTTTTTTTTTTTTTTTTTTAAAGAGGTACAAGAGTTTTGGGGATCGACGCGCTTTGGAAAGTGAACGAAAAAGTGCTTTTCGTTTGCTCTCAGCCGCGGGAAACGGGACAGGGTGCTATTTTCGTGTTTTATATACCAAACAGTTTGCTTCGCGGATTTTATTTTATTTAACCCAATAAACGTCCGCTGCGCCCATTTGGAGATTGAAATATTGTACATTCAAGCCGCAGTTTACTTCGAGACTGACGTACGACCGAGAATCGCAGTCGAACAAAGCTACTGCAACGTTAACGAGAAAATAAAACGTACCGTTAAAGACGCTCTCGAAATCGAAATTAGAAAAACCTCGCACCGTCAAACAAAGAAAGCCACTGAAAAAAAAAAAAAAACACACATCGGACGCGAATGAAAAGAGCCACTTCGCGGCCTAGAAACGTACACAGGCGCAATTAAGCAGCGACGCATAACAATCGGCACACACGGCGATCAGTCGCGTCAATCAAAGTCCGAGCGGCGCAACGCGGAAGCGACGCGCCTCCCCCCCCCTCCCGATCAGCTGACGCGCGATTTTTCGCTTTGTCAGACCGCCTCTTTATACGCTCAACGCGGGGACGGCTCTCTGCGTTTCGAGTGGCGCGCAAACAAAACACGGCGCCCGGCGGAAAGAGGAGAGTAGAGCGGAGGTGGACGCGAAATTTCACGGTTAATTCGATTGATTGCGGCTCGTTCGGGGAGCTTTTATCTTCGATTGGGTCGTGGAATTGAATCGTGACGCCCGGGGGGGTATTGATTGCGCGACGGTTGAATTTTTGCGACGACGAGGATTGCCGTCCGCGAGGAGGGACACGCTGTAATTTCGGATACGACTGATGAAAGACTTTTGAGGAACGAATTGAAAAGGTCGACGGGAGAGATACCGGGGACACCTTTCGAGGGGAGAGGAGGATGCCATTATGGAAATAAGTGAATAATAAACCGAATCATAAATGCGGTAATCAATTCCGGTATTTCCAAAGTAAAGCTCTCCAAAGGGGTTACGGTTTCCAATCGAAAATTGTATGCAAGAAAAGCTCCGACCTCCATTCGACGAGAGCGTCAAAAGCTCGAGCGCAAAAACTGATCGATCGATCGATCGATCGACCGACGCGACATTTTCGTCCGCGAAAGCAGCCCGAAATCCGGAAAAGGTAAAATACAAGGCGGCAAGGACGCTCCCGCCGTCGATATCCCCGTGGCCAAATCTAAATCGCGCGGCAATAGCCGCGAGGCACGAGGAAACAAAGCGAGAGCCGCACGCGAGACACGCGGCTGATGCGCGCTGACGCTGCGAACTCCGCCCGATTATTTCGGCGTTACAGCGACAAAATTGTTACATATATTCCCCCGAGCTGCACGCGGCAGCTCTCTCTCTCTCTCTCTCTCTAAACCCCGATATGCGGAGGCGCGCGCATGCTCCGATTAAGTACTGTTGCCGGGCGCCTTCGGCTTCGGGATATTTAGCGCCCTTAGCTCTCTCTTTCTCTCTCTCTCCGTGATGCACTGATAGCTATATATCGATGCAGAACGCGCGGCCTTTCGAGTCGGGGGGGAAGCTTAAGCGGGGGTGATTTGGATTTATTTTCAATTGATGATGCTTTCTTCGGATTGACGGGATTTTACGCCGGGATGAATTTGCCGCTCCTTAAATTTCGAATGATATGCCGAGGCGCGTAGTTGGGCTACTCGGCGACACTTTCGATTTAATTTTTTATAATATAGCTTTATTCTTACTGGATTTATAAAGAGAAGTATCGAAGAAGAATGGCTCTTGGACTTTGAATCTTTTATATTCCTTGGATTACTTTAAGAACTTGGCGAGAATTAAAGAGTAAACAAACCGAAGATTATAAAAAAAGGAGATAATTTTCAGTAGCGAAAAAAGAAGGGGAAGGAGATAAAAAATCTTAAACAAAGTGAAACTTCACTCGAATGACATAATGTCAAAGTATAAACTTCCGAGTCATCTTTTCAAGTACAAATACTCGTTAAGAAACTTCGTTGTAACTGCCCATGAAAAGAAACATAAGAGTTCTCCGTTTTAATCGACTTGGCCTTCGCCGAGCAGAGGGACTTTTAGGGCGCTCGGCGATTACTTAATTCTCGACTAAGAAAACAAGAAAAAAAAGTCTCGAAACTATTTCAAACTACGTAATTTCTGGCGCTTCTTATTGGAAATAAAAGATCGAGTTTGACCAATATATGCTGTTGTCAAACGTCTTCGCGAGATTCAATTTTCCTTTCGGAGAACTCGTTTTTCAAGTTCGAACAACCCGCCGAAGCCGACCTTATCAAAACGTGTCTAACGTCGGAACGGTAATCACTCCATCCACCCGATTCCTTTCGACCGAATACCGCCTGATCCAATTCTAACGCTCGCTTAAATTTTCCCCGGCACTCGGTGCCCCTCCAACGCACCCAAACGCCTTGCACTCCTTTCCCGACAACTTCGCAACAAAAACAAAAAAAAAAAGGGAAGGCTTTTGCATCACCGGCCCCAAAAACTGTCTCGGGCGAGCCGATAATTTTCTCGCGCCTTTTCGGCCGCCGGTCGTAAAAGCGAAAACTACGGCGGCGGGGCCCTCTGTTGCAAACGCGACACACAGCAGCAGCAGCCGCGCGCATTTCCCAACGGGCGCGAGAATCTCGCCCGCGGAGAGTTCAATTAGCATTTTCCCCGGGCGCACTTTCACCTGGAAAAGCGAAAATTGTTGCAGTCGCGGTGCTCGAGCGCAAAAGGCAGGCGCCAAGAGCGCACAGAAGAGTCGTCGTCTTGCGTCGCTGCACTCCATTTTTTACCTTTATATCGTTGGTTAAAGGAGGCCGGAGGAGAAGTTCGAGGATCGCTTCGCTTCGGGTTGAAGGATTTCGTTTTTTTTTTTTTTTTTTGCGAAACCGACGGTGGCGGTAATCGTTGCGAGAGAGGTGAGAACGAGGCGCCGCGCGCGTTTTGCGGGAGAAGCGCACGATGTGGCGAAATTTTTTGCATTTGAGCGATGTGTTTAAATACATTATTTTACGAAAAATGCCGGGGTATATATATATAGATTTTATGGAGGTTAATTTCAAAGGTGTGGCTTTATTGTTATTATTTGTAGGAAAAAGTATACAGTTCATACTTCTTTGAATTTGTCGAGAGGCTGTGATTTAAAATTTCAAAATGTCACTTATTATATAAGTTTACGTAATGTAAAAATTTTTCTTTGTGGCTCCCATCAATCGCTTCCTGGTACGAGACGCGGAAGAAACATTCGGAAGTAAAATAGCAGTGAGATAATAAAAATGAAAATTTCTTTTTTACTATAGCAAAAATTTAGATTTGAAAGCGAAAGAGATACAGTTTTTAAAATTACATGGTAATGAAACAGATGATACCTGCTAATAAGACAGTTTAGACTTAAATTCAATTAAATTAAAATAAAAAAAAAAGGTGTATGTACTTATTAAATCTTTAATGGCAAACAGTTTATTACTTTTTTGCATGTAGCCACTCAGCGCACCGCAATAAATTGACGTGAAAGTACAGAAACGATCTTTAATTTGCTTCGCTGCAACGTTTTACAGCTCTAATGATTCTAAATTTATAGCGGATATAAAGTTACATTTGCTGCTCGTTTAATTTTAACGCGAGAAAAAAAAGTTAACCTCTCGAAGGGCGGTAAATATATGGCAATAGCCTTTTTTTTATTTTAATAAAATTTTGTCGAAACACTAATATAAATTTCTAAAAGTCTTAATCTCTTCTGACCGGTACCATGAATGCACAAATAAAAATTTTTTTTTTTTTGTGGATCTATTATTCTTTTACCCTAAAAACTTAAAATATACAGACATATGTCCCTTAGTGTATATATTTTCTTATATAAATGCATGTTCACATATGTGGACACCAGGACTATTTAGAATAAAAAATTGCGTGGGAGTCGTTTATATATTCAAAAAATAACCCACTACCAACCCCAACTCCTTTCATCCCTCGAGTTGACCGAGTTACTAAAGAAATAATTCACAATAAATATTTTTTATAGCACTTTTAATTTAATAACGGTCGCGATAGATTTTGCTTTCTTCCGACTGCAATTACAATAGGCAAAAATTAATTTTTAATTAAATAACGTGATCGTTTCTCGTAGAATTTTATTCAAAGTATTTGATGCCACCGGCGATTTCATAAAAAAAAAATTAGAGCACGTCACAATCGTAAATTCAATATTTATCTACACGGAGAAAAATTTTCTAGTAAAAATTACAATAGTACATTGTAATTTGATCACAGACTGTAAAAGTCCTAAAAAATTACCATGTGCATAGTAAATTTTACAAGTCTAAATACGAAAATTTATCATTGACCTCGTAAAATTTACTATGTACATGGTAATTTTTTAGGATTTTTTACAGTCTGTGATCAAATTAAAATGTACTATTGTAATTTTTACTAGAAAATTTTTCTCTGTGTACATATGTGGACGTCGGTCAAAAATGCTTAAGCAATAGTTTACTTAATTAAACTACTTACTAGTTTTCAGCTGTTTCTTAAGAGGTTAATATAAAAGTAAATAACCGCCAAAGAAATAAAAAAGTAAAATACACTCAATTCCACAATTCAATTTATTTATCTATCGTAGGTCGATTCTGTTTTCTTTAATTTTTATACCGATGAAACTTCCAAGGCTCTCGAGCCAGCGACTGCTTTTATTGCAAAAACTTTCTCATAAATCGTTCGTATTACTCCCCTTATTTCACTTTTATTCTTTGTTATTTTATAAAAAGTTAAATTCAACGATTTAAAAGCTCGTAATAAAAGTGACCCTGCACATATTTTCTCTATTTTAAAATCAACCGAACCTCGCGATGTGGTATATTTTCTTATAAAAAAAATAAAGCATCCAAGCGTTAGAAAAGCATTTTCCCCTTTGTTTTTACTTTCAACACTTTCATAAATAACCAAAATCAATGCAACTCTTCCGTACAAAAAATCTCTCATCTTTCTTGACCCGCCTTAAAAACCAGGCACCCTCCTTCCGCGCACTTCCCCCACCGATCTCAAAAGGGTCCGCAGGGAAGGCAGTCGAGCAGCAAGGAAACGGAGAAATCATCGCCGTCCGGCGAATCATTGCGCAACGGCCATCCGGCACAAAAGAGGATCGGCTTTGCCGACTCGCGCGCACGTATCACATAATCGCGTGTGCTCGGCGCGGCGAACGCGGAAGCCGAAGGTTCCGAACTCGGATCAATATATATAACGCCGGGCGAGAGAGCGGAGTGCGTGCTTTTCCGTTCGCCGGGAGAGCTTATCGAGAGCTTTGCGCGCGCGGCGCGTACGTGTTTATCGCGGCGCACTTAAGGATGTGATGTTACGGCTGCACTCGAAAATCTATTTTCCCGAGGCGAGATGGATATGTTACGAGGATCTTGCGCGGGATCGATAAGGGAGAGTTTGTTTTTTGGTCTCGAGCTGATGAGGAGGGTGGAAAGTCTCCCGCGGCTGGTTATTTAGCGAATTGTGCACGGAGGGAAAGGTTTTAAGAAAAATTATTATACGCACCAGTAAATCGAGGACAGACTTTGAATTGGGGTTAAAAATATACTTTATATTTATTTTTGTTAAATTTTTACCCGAATTCAAAGTCTGTCCTCGATTCACTGACGAGTATAGTAATTTTTCTTAAAAATTTTTCTCCTCGTGTATATGTTTTACCATTTTGAGGAGGGAATTGTACGTCGAAGAATCGACGTGAACTTTCAGGTGGAGAAGGTTATAGATTCATCTTACGGTTTTTAAACAACTTGGGCCAGTTGATATTATAAAGTTAAATAATTCTTCATTGTAAGAGTAACAATCGGCGCGAAAGAAAATTATGCAAACTTTCCTTCATTGTTCTCTGAAACTTTCGTTCGAAACTATATGCCGAACAAAGTTTCTTCATTATACACTCCCTAAATATTAATTACAGAATTATGTTTTGCACGGCGGAAAATAGTTATTCGAGCAGTGTTACAAGGATTAGTAACAAGCGGTAAATTGAATCTGAATTACTTTTTTTGACAAACTCTTCAACTCAAATTTTATTTCTAATTTAATTACGCAACTGTTAAAAGAGACTTTGGAGTAAAATAAAAGAAGTAATTAAGCTTAAAAGTTTAATTACTTTTACTATCAAGACAATTAATTATCGAATAACTTTTAAATGTCCAGTGTCTTAACCGCTCGCGACTTGCTGATCGATAATCGCGCTTTTTCTTGGACAAATAAGCAAATAAAAAGTTGTACACGATCATCTAAAAATGCATGCCGCGAATGGTCAAGAGCTACAATGTACTTACATAAACCAAGATTACAATAAAAACATGTTTTTGTACTTACTTCCTCGAGGTCCGTAGAACTTGACTGAAAATTCATTGAGCCCACCCAATATCGTCACCTCGTGTTTGCTCTCTATCCTGCATTCGCAATAATAGCAATAACTTGTTAAGGAAAATTCTCTGACCTGAAAAAACAAAGCTACCTGCATCTCCCCTACCAAAGCAACTTAAGTATGAACCAAAGCCCCCCCCCCTCCCCCCCTAAACCCTGGGAAAACAATCCGCGAATCGAGCGCGATTTCAATGCTAACTCCTCTCTCGGGGGGGATCCACGCATCGCCCGTTTTCCATTCTTCGCCGTAGGAGGCCGTCGTATGCAGAGAGAGAGAGAGAGAGAGGCCGCGAGTACGCAACGCCCCGGGGGAGGGGGGCAATTGCCCGCGCACTTTCATAAATCGTGAGCGGAAAACGGGTCCTTAGATTTTCCGTTACACGCGCGCTCCGCTCCTTCGGCGATGCTCTCCTTTCGCCCCTCGCCGAGTATATTCACCGCCTTGGTTGAATTTTGCGAGAGGCGAGCTTTTGTGATGCCTCGAAGGGCTTTCAAGCGGGATTTATTGAGGAGAGAGACGCCGCTTTTGTCCGCAGGAACGATGTTGTAACGAGAAACGAACGGAGAAGGAATTCAAGAGTGTTTATACGTCGGAATAATATGCCGCCGCGATTCGCGATTAATAATTACGATAAATGCCTTTGATCGGCGTTGAATTTATTTAATTTTACTGCCGCCGCTGATTCTACAAACGTAACTTTTAATGACGGGGCAATTAAATTTTATGATTTCGCCAAAGAACCAAGTCGTTCTAATTAAGGCCGCCTCGCGTTCGTATATAGCTATTGTTCATCCACCTGCATTTCATAATCTTTTTTCGAAATATAATTAAGTAATTAATCAGCTAATTCAATCGCACAACAATTCAATACGATAATTCGCGCGAGCAAAACAGTCATTACGAGAGAGTTAAAGTTTAAATAACTTTTTGCCGCGCAACATTAAATTACTTCAGTTATTGTATTATACACCACTCCTCGATGAATAAGGAATAATTAAGCCGGAGTATTATATACTCCGGATTTTCTCATTCTCCGTTTTGAACTTATTATACTCGCGCGTCTTTCTTGTTCGAGTTCTTATATATGGATCGTTATAAGAATGACCTTACAAGATCCTTGTCTCTCGGCTTCATGCAAGATGAATCTGCGACAAAACATTGCCACTTGTTGTATCGAATTAAAACGGTTTCACTTTGATGCCACAAGTGTTACGTATACGCTTTGCAAGATTTAATGAATGGCGTATTTATACGCTCGTTGTGTTACGTCACGAAAAGAGCGACGAGGATTTTCGATAACTTTTTCGACAATGTTTGAATAAAACGAATCGCTTCAAGGCTGCGCTTTTAATGCGCCGCGATCGAGATTTATGAGTTCTCGCTGGAAAAAAGGTTTCATAAAGATTAATAGCTGCATTATTAATCTTGGGAAAATTATATATTCGAGTGACATTATAAATGCTTCAAAAGTTTCAATTTGAAGTAACAAACTAAAGTGTGGAAATAAATTAATTTGGCATTTTAACTTTTTTTTTTTAAGATTAATAATAGCAAATGGTGTAGTAAATGATTTTATGATGACATTCATAGTTTTGCTGCAGCTCTTTTACTTCACTATGCAAATGCACAGTTACATTCAATTTAAGATGCTACCTTAAATCTTCAGTCTTATCAAACGTTTCACTTAAATTACATTATTTTAAATTCCTTCTGAACCTTTGAAAAGGAATCTTTCGTAAAAACAAAAATGTTCCCGTTTCTTTTATCACATTATTATACAGTTGTCGTTCCCCTTTACGCGATAAAAGAGCGCTTTATAAATTCAAGCTTACTCTGAAATTTATGAAATCCACACTTCCCCGACCAAAGACTCGCTCAAACTAAATAACGAAACTATAAAAAAAATGCGATCCCAACCTCGTCCCCCGCGACTCCACGAAAAATCGCGTCAGCCGTTCGCCGTCCGCCGCTTTTCCATACGGCGTACGTATTTTTCCCCCTGATTCCGCGCGCGCAAATATACTCTCCGCGCTCGTTCCTCCGACTCGTTGCGCGACGGGTCGTGCCGTGCTCTCCCGCGCGCGCGCACGTGTATCGCGTGCGCGCGTGTGTGCGCGCCTATTGTGAGCGCCGAGGAGAAGGGGAGAGGGGGGGGTGGCGAAGGCTCGAGGAGGAGGGGAGAGAATCGCCAGTAAGGTCGATCAGCTGGCGAGCAGCGTGGCGCGAGGCTTATAGGACAAAGAAACTCGCGCCAGCCGCGCATGCAGCATTGTCTTTGCCGCTCGATGCTCCTTTTTGTCTGGCTCTGTATCGACGCTGCGCTCTCGAGAGAGAGAGGCTGCTTTGCTTGGAGGAGGTTTCGGACTCGACGGAGGATCAGCTGTTTTTTTTTTTGTGTTTTTTTTTTGTTCGCAAAGGTTCTCCGTGTCCGTTTGTCTAACCAGGAGAGTCTCAATTGTTTGGGTCACGGATTTTGTTCAAACTTTGGGATATGTTGGCTAACGCTCGATTTTTCAAAAGTTATGAGCTCTTTTAGCGAAAAGCTTGGATAAATCGATTTTTGTTCAGTCACGTATAACTTTTCAACTATTAATTGTAGAGTATTTCAACTCCTGGCATTTTAAAGGTGAGGTCAAATCCTATCGATTAAAAAAAAGACATTCAAAAATCTTCATTTGTTCAGAAGGTTTGGCCCAATAAAAAATGACAATTAAAGTAGCATAAAAAAATCCACAAAAATTCATTGACGTAATTTTAGATTCTTTTATTACAAATTTTTGCTTAGCTATAAACAAATAAAGATTTTTGGATGTCTTTTTTTTAATCGATAGGATTTGATTTCACAATCAAAAATTATATGTGATTGAACAAAACTCGATTTTTATTAGTTTTTCGTTAAAAGAGCTAATATCTTTTGAAAAATCGAACGTTAGGGCCAACGCACGCGACTTCTTTTATGTTTTAACATTAAAAAACATATCCCAAAGTTCGAACAAAATCCGTGACCCAAACAAGTGAGATACTCTTGGTAAGTTTTTTTTTTTCTAGACTTATATTTTTCTCCGGATTTTGGTACGTTTAGAAGGCACGAGTGCAGCTGCTTTTTTTGATTCGGTGAAACTTTTTGTATCGTGGTCTGCAATTTTATGTGAGAAATGTAAATGATTTATTGAGGTGTAGCGTTTTTAAACTTCAGTTGGTAAATGGAGCTCTCTTTTTACTTTCCTACATCAAGCTTATTTCAAAATGTGAGGACGCCTGATTAAAGATAAGCTAATAATTTTAGTTGATTTTAATTGCCCGCATTTTACGTGCCTACGGCATGTATTTTAATTATTTCCTGTTATTGCACAGCCTATATTAAATATAAAATTGTGTTTTTAACAAGAAATTCAAGGTCTCGCCATTTATTTTTAACCCTTCAGTTCCTTCCGCTTAATTAAAGCCCCGATATTAAAAAAGAAAACGTTCATTTACTCCATATTAAATTTCTCAACGGAGCAAAGTCTCTCAAAAAACTTATCGTCCAAGTTTTCACTGAATTTATCACGCGCAATGATACATACTTTATTATCGCTCCCAACGCTTTTAATTTATCTGAATGTATTTACTATACGGACTAGCGCAAACGCTGCACAAAAGTGCTTTACGCGACTCGATTGTAGAAAAGCGAAGAAGAAGACGTATACCAGACTCGACAGAGAGTGAGAGAGAGAGAACGCTTTAACCGCAAGGTTCGATAGATGAAGATATCCCCTCGCGGGGAGCGAGCGAAAAATTTTTCAACGATAAGAGCCAATGCATCATAAATAATGCCTCGCTCGTTCCTTCGATTAGCAATTGAAAATGACATACTGCGCCGGAGCTGAATATTATCAATGCGCAATTTCGCCGACAGCCGCGAGTTACGATTACACGGCGGAGTAACTCAAAAAAGAAAAAGAAAAAAAACCAGAAAGAAGAATAGCCTCGATGATGCAGCGCCTCGTCGGTCACGGCTTTCTTTCGACCGAGTCGATGACACGGCTTCGACGTCGTAATTATTCCAGTGCTATTTTCAATTAGAGGCGCACCGGCGGTATTAACATTCCTGAAAAAGCTGTGATTTCACTCTTTCAGATAAGAAAGCGACCGGCTGAAAGAGCGAGTAAGCAATGCGCATAACTTTGCGGAGCGCGCTCGTTAAACTCCGCTGCCGCGAACGTGCGGGCTATCATCGTCACGTACGATTCTTTTTAAACATCAATTAAATGCCTCGGTTATGCATCGCCCGATTATTCGTGCTGCTTTCCTCCGCGACCGCGCGCGCGCGCTTAATTGTACGAATCACCGTGTGCTCGCTTAAAACCGAACGGGAGAGAGAGAGAGCATTTTTAGTGGGATAGTACGTTATAACGAGTTTCGAATATTTCAAACGTCGTACGCGAGGAGAAGCCGGGCTGCCAATTAAGAGGAGAGCAAGAGAGAAAAATACAAAGGTAGAACGAGGAAGAATGGAGAGAAAGTGGAGAGGAAAATAAAAACAAAGCAAAGCGAGCGTTCAATTGATAGTTAGAGGTCGGAGCTGTCTTGTTTTGCGAATTTTCCGCGGAAACTAAACTGCCTCTTATCTACAGCGTGAAAGGTTAAAAAAATATTTGCCTTCTTTGAGATGGGAAAGTTTAGTATCAAGAAAGGGGCGAGGAAAAAGATAGGGCGTAAGAAAAAAAAAATACACTCTCACTATTTTCGTTTATGAGCCTCTGAAGTCTCCGACGACGCGGCGATTAGATAAATTTTATCTGCGTCCGAGATGCAGGACATCGAATCGCTTGTTTTTGTTTTCTTTCGGCGAACGATACCTATACGCTTTTTTGGAAAAATATTCCACTCCAATCAGAATGTGGGTTAATGAAAAACTACTTTTTTTTAGTGTGAATGTTGTAATTTGAAAACAATTTTGTTTTTAATAATCACAGAATTTTAAAGCACTTTTATTATGAAAATAATAAGCGCTCGGTCGCGGCCAGAAGACACGATGGGCCGGGTCGATTTTTTAAAGTCCGAAAGAGCGAGAAAGTTGTTCCTCGATACATCAGTTTTTCACAAAATTTTACATTAATTTGATGATTATTAACGGATACAAGGATTTGAAAACGCGGCTGGAGTTCCGTATCGCGGCGTGCAGCAGAAAAGCAGAACAGCTGATCAAGTTGTGCGTTTTAGTTGACGGAAAGTTTGCAGCCGCGACTTCAAATCGCTCTATCTCGATTAATAATCATCAAATCAATGTAAGATTTTGTGAAAAACTTATTTATGCATCGAGGAACAACTTTCTCGATCAAAGTTTTTTCAAAAAGAAGTTTCATAACACACTTTTTCTCGGCGAATCACGAGAAATCTAACCTTTTGGGTAGAGCACTTATTAATTAAATCTCATTAAACTGACGCAGAATATTATTATTCTAATAATGCTTTCAGCATCGGTAGTATTTACTTTATCTATACTGAAAATTTCAAATTGATTTATGCATTTATCACGGAGATACAGCAATTTAAGTTTCGAAATTTAATGATTCCGATCGATAAAAATTTTGCAGTTTTTATTTTTTATCTCGAAAACTATTTATCGAATCAAAAACTTATAAATGTAAAAAAGTTGTATTTTTTTATGCTCTACATGATAGTTTTTTTTTTTTAATTTATTTGCAGACTTTTAAAAATCGACCCTGCCCATCGTGTCTTTTGACCGCGCTCAATTTCTTTCCTTTAAAAGTATAATATACCAGCTTTATAACATTTTCAAAACTTTAAAACCGAAGTTTATAGATTCTGCTTTAGTTAACTATTTCAAATTATTTCAAATTTTTTATTGTAGTTTTTATAAAACAACAGTTTTTAAAATAATTTTTCCAAAGCCCTTGCGTAATACCTATCAAGAATCGACTCGTGCTTAATTCGCGATAATAATTTTTCATTTCCAGGTCGTATTATACAATTACATTGCAATAGAAAATAATAAAAAAAAACGAAGGAACAAATTACGTACTTGTAAGTAGATACGCAATGCAGTAATATCTTTAATGTCTCTTATTTAAAAGAGTAATTAGAAGCAGATTAATTCAATTTGTTTTCGTCAAAAAATAAGTGGTATATTAATGTGCACGTAAATTGTAAATATAAAAATTTTAGATTTAATCGTGCATTTTTTCGTTTGTGATAATTCATACTCGCTTCGTGCTTATATTTTAATAATATACTTTGGAAGTTTGCCCGGAAAAACCTCTTTGGCGATTACATTTTATTATTTACTTTGCACAATTTGCATTAATGATTCTCAAACAACTAATAAAAATCACGTGTAACATTAGCGTGAGCCAAGCATATTTAGCCGCTTCATTTAGTTTCCAGGAGAAATTTACAAGACACTTCTTTCGCAATCGATTCTAATGTATTCCTAAACTCGCGTTCTAGCATACTTCTCGTTATTGTAACGCAATCGGCCGACTTTCTTCAACAGATTTTTAATACATTCGAAAATTTGACAACCTTGAAAATTCCAACGACTGCACTCCCCTCATTAAATCTCGCGCAATATCGGTCTATTGAAATTTTAATTTGGTTTTGTAATCGAAAAACCTCGCGAAAAGCGCTAAATTTCGTGAGAATCACCGGCTTGGAATACTCGCCGCGACAACAATGCACCGGGTATTAAGTATCGCTTTTATTTATCGCGATGATGTTTGTTTTTTTGCGCTCTGAAATCGGATAGGCGATTCCGTGTGCAGCGCGCAAGGAGAGAGAGACAGAGAGACATACTCTTCGGTCTAGCATTATGTACGTAGCATTAGCAATTGTAATGGAAAACCGAGGTATCGAGCAACCGAGCACGACGTTCTATAATGCGCCGAGGCTGCGCCCCTCCGCCCGCCACCTGATTAATTTCTACATACTCAAAACTAAGCATACCCGACGCGCTTTTTTTTTTCTCTAGAGCGGAAAAGGAGCATTTATTTTTTATTGGAGGGCAGGTATTTTTAACGTTTGCGGCGCGGGGAAGTGAGCGCAAATAGTGGTTCAATTGGGTGTATTTGTTTCGCTTTATTTTTAACGCGGAGGTTTTAATTGATAGTAGCGGACTTCAATTGTTTTCGAAGTGAATCTACCTTGTGAAATTTCATTAATTAAGCGCTGTTTTTTTCTTTTTTAGATAAAATCGACGTAAAAAGAGATGGATAACGTCATTTGGATGAAATTTTACTTCTTTTCAGTTTCCACATGATGGGTAGTAAAATTAATTGTATGACTGTTAAGTTACTCATCATATTTTTATAGCCATGCAGTTTGAAGCAAGGTGCTTACAAATACTTTTGAAATAATTAGTACTATAACTATTATTTATTATATGAATTTAAATATTATAAAAGATGAATAAAAATAAGAAAAATGTTTAATGCCTGGTTTATTCTCAAAGTTAATAATCAATTTTTTTATATTAGTGATTTTATACTTTCGTGTTGAATAATAAAAATATTTTTAGTTTTCTTATTTCAAATGTCTAATCCACAAACTGTAAAAATAAGTTTTCCTAAGTTACGTAAAGAATTTTATTTCAAGAGATATTTAATTTATAGATGTTCATATTTTAAATGGCACCATAATAAATATTTTTTAGTTTAATTTTTATTTAGCCATCAATTTTTCTCTGAATATAATGGGAGGATCAGCTGATTTCAAAAACAGCTGTTAGTGAAGCTTTAGTCAAGAGAACCTAATTTAATTCTACCTTAATAATGCTACATGACAAGGCTCTACTAGCATTTACATTGCACACTGATGAACACTGATCTACAGTCTTTCCCTGTATTGAAGAGAGATGGAAGACAGTGAGATAATGTTAAGCCAGGTAAAGCTAGTAATAGAGTGAGTGAGACATAGGAAGCTAACATGTACTGCAAGGACAGAACTTGTAAATGTATATGTTCATATAAGAGCAGGTATATTATTAAGTATTAAAAAAAAAAGTACCATGAACTGCAGAAAATCAATTTCTTTTACTATTATGGCTAAGTTCGCATTGAAAAATTTGTATTAACAAATTACCTATAGAAAATTCATTCATTTAGAAGCAAATAAATATTTATAAGTCTTATTGTACTAGAATGATATATATGCATTTTTCACTAATTTTGTAAAATGACAAAGGATACAATTTAATCACATCTGTGTCCATTCGTCGCTTGCCAGCA
Source organism: Ormyrus labotus (assembly GCA_035582975.1). Taxonomy (NCBI): domain Eukaryota; kingdom Metazoa; phylum Arthropoda; class Insecta; order Hymenoptera; family Ormyridae; genus Ormyrus; species Ormyrus labotus. The sequence goes on from JAWWEO010000021.1 coordinate 687,247, forward strand.
CTAGGGGACGACATTTTTATAGCTAGTACTGAGCAGCTACTTGGCGAAGCTGTTCAACCAACTCCAAACTCCTCACTGAGGCAGTCGATGAAGCTAGTAAATTTTGGAATCCGCTGTCGTCGAATCTCCACCTAGATTGGAAGGAGACCTGACACCAGCGGTTCCTTTCTTGCTACACTAGCACAGTTGTGGCTTTCCCAGACACTTGTAGACCAGCCGTCAACTCACTTCTTCACACAGATTTCACTGTCACCGAGTCTCCAGGCCACTGTCAGTCCTTCCTAAATAAAACCAAACACACACCTTTGTTAATTCAGAATATTCTTCCTGGCAGTTCTCTACACTCTTAAAATAATCCCCCCTGACAGAGAGAAAGAGTTTGATAACGTCGCCAAGACGTAAAAATCAAATCAAAATAACCGCCACGAAAATAGCTTTCTTTTTCCTTTCCCCCAGTTTGGAAAAGTATTCTATCTCCCTTTGTGTCTACCTCCGTCCGTCCGTCCGTTCTTCTTCACATCGAAACACGGCTCATCCTCTCCTCCCTCTTCTACTCTCCGCGAAAAAAATCTCGCTCTCCGTTGGGCAGCTCTCCAAGGGAAAAAAACCAGCCAGCTCGGGAAGAAGAGAAGAAGAAGCAGCAGCAGAAAGACGTCGTTACTCTAACTATCCTTCTCTCGCTCTCTCAAGCTCCGTTCCTTTGTATGCGCGCGCTTGCGTGAGCCTTTATTTTTCGACTCTCCCCGTGGATGATGTACTACGAGGTCCAACACATTCTCCTGCTGCTCTCCTCGCTTTCCTCACTCCTCTCTCTCTCTCTCTCTCCCTCGCGCACACAACTCTCTCTCACACTCTCGCACACCAGACCCGCGATATGCGCGTTCACTTTGCTTCGACGACTGCCTGCTGACTGCTGCTGCTGGCTGGCTGGTGCTGCTGCTGCCAGTGAATGGGCACACTTTGCTATCTCTGTCTGTCTCGCTCGCTCTCACCTTATACAGTGCGTGCGTCGATTGTCTTTGTCTTACCCTCGTGTGCTCCGCTATTGCGAACCTACTTACTTTTGGATTTTCCGTCCTGCTCGTAGAACGAGCTGCTTAGTCCGCCTTCCTCTCTCTCGTTCGTTTTCTCTAATCTGCGATAGAAGCGTATGACACTGTCTTGCTTTCTATTTCTTACCTATCTCTCTATTTGTTTTTGTTTAATCTACTGTTTTTCTCCGCGTTTATTTAGCTGATTCCGAGCTAACTTGCTCTTTCTCTGACCGTAAATTAAGTAGCGAACGATGTTTTTTCTTTATTACGCAGTTGATGCACTGATTCTTTCTTTCTTATAGAACAAAGGCAGCAAAAATTAAAAGATTAATCATTGTCATTCGTGACATGTTCATTGTTAACATAACTATCGAAACGCGTACAGTGCATCGACCGATATTCTCTGTCCCTCAGTCGCGTTTTCTTTTGTAATAGACTGAAGCTTTCCCATAAATATTCCATACCCCAACTTTTCATTAACTCCAAAACATACATATATTCTCATTCTTACCCATGAATCAAAACGACCCAAAACTTCAAAATAACTCTAAAATCATAAAAAAAAATTTTTCGGATTGTCCGTTGTTGATGTTGTGCTTGTGCAGTGTGCACTCGCCCCTTTTACACGCAACTGTCTCCGCGCACTCAAACAGCTGATATACCTGATCTCCTCGATCACAAAAAATGAATCCACGACTACGGGAAAGTATACTCAAAAGAAAATCTTTCCATTGTAACAACTAAGTTCATTGATTTAGTAACTCCAAATAAACTGTTTCTTCAATAATTCAAGACGACTTTTCGGAGAAACAGTAGCGTAAAAGGGGCGCACGAGCGCATGCACTTCTCTATACATACAAAGAATATTGCCAGATCTCTTACTTGTTCTTACAGTGGGCATGTATTTTTCTTGTCTCCTTTGCAGTTTCAACGGTAGCTCCCTTCAAGCTAAGCTTTCTCGCATACAAGCTCAAAACTTCTCGATACTGCGGGCGATGTTTGTTGCTGCGCGAATGCTTTTCGTAAGAGCGCTTCCTTTGTGATAATGCACCTTTTTCCGTCTCTTTTTTCACACTTTTGTCGCACACTCTCGATGCTCTCGTGAAAAATTGAGGGGGTTATGTCACACTAAAGCGACGGATAATTTTCGTACGTAAAAGGCGGACAGGCGAGATAAAGCCTTGGCTTAGAAAGAAGCGACAAGCGCGTTTTCGCTTCCGATAACCACTACCGATCATGAGCTCTATTGGTCTGTACGAACAATTCGCTATACCTATAGCGCTCTCTTAGCAAACGTGTCCGTCCACGGGCGAACACCGTGAGAGGGATAAGGAGGGATGAACTGTATACATGCTGCAAAGCGCGTGTTGTGTTTATGAGGAGAAGAAGCTGATTCGCTGGCGACCGATACCATCTTGGAGCGGGAGGAGAGATTGGGTGGGGAATGAGCGCTACTGGGCATTTAAATTCGAATGCGTTAAGTTTGAAGAGTTTCTACTGTAGGTACGTATCGGGCAGTTCTTACATACGCTAATAAAATGAAAAAAAGACAAAAAAATCGAAATACACAAAGAGATAAGAAGATAGTAATAATTGTTATATTTGTAAAATGCATCGAGAAAAAGAGTATGTGTTCTTTCATTATCCATATAGCTACAGTAAGCAATAAATAATATATAAATAAATGTATTGTATATAATGCTGTTTTGTAGTCTATATTCCTCTGCAACTCTTATGTATACAATTACAGAATAAGTAGGGCATGATTTTTTCAAGGAATTTTAAAATACAATAAAAATCATTTCGATCATTTTTTCTAGCAAATATTGATGTATACTTTTCTAATTGATAATTTTACATGAGCTCATTTTACTTGAATATTGTGTATAAAAGATATTAAAATTTGAGTAACAAATTAATTTATTTAAAAAATTCGATACAAAAGTTGTAAAAAATTGCTACTGACTACAATGTAATATAAATCTTTTCACAATGGCACATCATTTTGACCTCAATCTTTTAATTATCGTTGTATTGCAAACTTTAAAGCAAAACTTAAAGAAAAATTCTCTAGCGACTCTTCACTTTCTTTTAAATAGTTTACATTAATGCAAGTTTTAGTATAGAGCAAGCTAGTAAAAATTGGGTTTTACAATAAGAGATATAACTTATATATAAACTAATGAAATTGCAATTTGCTCTATTAGTGTCTACAAATCGGTTTCAGACACTTTAATTAGCGATAAGTCGTTTTGGCCGGTCAAACCGCTGGGTTAATAAATATGCTAATCACATATAAACGTATTAAATACAGTACATTTTAATAAAGTAACTTCTTTATTTTAAGATGCAATAGCTTTCTGAAATTTAATAATTATTAATATATGCGTTAATTAATTGTGCATCTTACAATTATTGTACAAAAATTACTTTTACTAAGATAAGATATTTATTATTTAAATTACGAATTTGGAAATTGTTTCGATATACATTTTTTAAAATATTTTGACATAAATCTGTCAAACATTAAAAATATTGTAAAAATTGATTATTTTATTATCAATATCTATTTAAAAAGTTATCAAATCTTAAATTATAGAAATTACTTTACATTCATTTGATACTTGACTTCATAACACAGTCTACTCTTATAATTACAACAAATACTGCTGTTATTAATACTAGATGTACGAATATATGCGTGTTCGACGAGAAGACGACGATGAAAATTGTTCAATGCCCAGTGATACATTGCGTCAAAGGGGATGCAAATGCTTCTTTCTTTATATCACGAAAGATACAGGTCCGTCGATAAAATTTTTGATTGGTTATTGAGAAGTACCAGTTTATTCTATGGCCGCTTTTCGAGTAAATGCCGTCAAAGACAGCATTTCATTTGGTTCAGTAGGAAGCCTTGAAAACTCGATTTCTTCACTTACGCTGTTTTCTACAAACAAATTTGCTTTATGAAAATAAAGATCTTGGCTGAAGTTTTTGAAAAAAACAGAACAATAAATAAATAGTAATATTAATGGTAATATCCGGTAAATTGTTTAACAACCTACCTAATAAATTAAATGTTCTAACAAATAAAAAAAAATACAATTAACAGAAGCTTGAATAAAGTTTCACAAGCTAAATTAATTGGTTAAAAATCAGCGATGTACGTTTATATTTTTATTATATTTTCGAGTGTTTATTATGGGTGTCTATTGTTATTATAAACAGAAAATTACTACTCAACTGCATTTGTATTATATATTCTATGCTGCGTTTAAGTAATTTAGTTTTAAGTATTTCAGATCTATATTCAATAGTCTTTACTTCTGTACGACTGTACAATGTAAATTAATAATAATAATAAATTTACTATATATCTGCTTACCAGAAGGTTCAACTGGCCACTGTTTATGAGATGGTGCATATAAACATAGCAAAGCAATAGTGTAAATATTCCACATGCCATATACTCCTGTAAAGAAAGCTGATGTCATTTCTAATTCAATATCTTGATCCCATTTCCATTGACCTTCAGCAACCTAAAATAACAGATTCTTTAATTTTTTCATTTATTTTAATTATTCTAATTTTTTTAACTCAAATTTGTTCTACCTGTCCTAATATGAATCCGATTACAGTTAATGAAGCACATAATAAAGTAGCAATCATCAAAAATTTAAAGCGGTAAATGACGCCTTCATAATGTAATCGGCGAGCAGAACTCATGCTTGGTAGTACAGCTCTTTTAGCACTGATGTTTATAAAAACTCTCCAAATCATATATGTTAAAAACAAAAGATAAATTCCAGCTGACACTCCAGCCAAAATAATAAAAGATAACTGTCATTATTATACTTAAGAAAAACATAATAAAACTTTTTTGTTAATGTTAAACTTTGTATTTGAAAAGGATACAGCCATTTTTGCTCCGAGACTCGTCACCCAGATTGAATAGAACGGATTTCTAAGTTGAACTCCACGTTCACACATATCGAAAAATAGAAGAGATAGACAACCTACGCCGACAGCAGAAAGATGACGCCAGTAACATTTTAAAGAATTCTTTTGATCACCTTCCTGTTATATTAAATAATAGATAAAACTCTTTTATTATTCACAATTATTAAAATTTTTAAAATAGGTAAATGGAATTTATTATTACCTGAACCTATTAACCAATATCCAAAAAGTAGAATAGAAAATGAAACAGATTATTGAGAATTAATGAAATATGAAATTATTATAAGGATTAAATTTTTTGTAGGACATATAAAATAATAATATTACCATTAAATGTTCTCCAGCAAATACAAGCCAAAAAGATAAAAGCATAGCATAAAATATTCCTTGTCTAATATCTTCCAACAGAAGCATAAATGGCATATCAAAAGCTAATGTAAAATATTCCAGGGGCACTAAAACATAATTTAGATTAGTTATGATAAATTTCTAACTATATTTATGTATATATAAAACAATATACATACTGTTCAGAAGACTTAAAGCACAACCTAATCCAAGTAACATGTACTCCAATAAAGCTGGTGATCTTGAGAGCATATGAATTCTTCTCCAATACCAACAAAGAATAAGAAGAGTAATGGGGAAATAAATAGTTTTTAAGCTCACCCAAACTTTTGTAAAGCCACCATTTTGATGGATTACCTAAAAATAAAATTTTTATTTCAAACTCTGCTATTTAAAATGTATTAATTATATTTCTTTCAGTAACTTACAGTCAGCCATAAATCAGTAACATGCCCCAAATCTTGATTGATTTTTTTATGAGGATCATTGGGCAACCGAACATTCAACAAATAATAATCATGAAACAGTGAACCTAGTTCAAACAGTGATAGTATACTGCAGTTATAATTATACTCTTCATGAAGCTAAAAAAAAACAAAAATTAAGTTTCTATTTATATTTTCTAAAAAAGTAAAAATAATATTTTGAAATTTACTTGATCAATGGTGCAATCTAAATTCCTTTCTACAAGAGAAGATGCATAATGTTTCCAATCATCTTCAGGATCAGCTTTATTTCTGTATGCCAATCTTGCGTCCAAAGTTAGTTTTGTTGTAGGAGCTGTAAAAATGTTATATGTTTTGCATTTTTGTGAATTTTTTAATTATTTTATTCTGTACTTACGGACAATTATATGGCTATGATACATAATATCTACTTGTAAAACACCAATTAAGCTGTGTTGCCAACGAGAATAATCTAGTATTTGTTTATTGCGCGGTGTAGGCATCTAAAGAATAACAACAATTAGTAGATGTTTTTAAATAATTTCAATTTCTTTTAATATTATCTTATTCACCTGAAATGTGTAAACAATAGGTGAAATTGTTTCAGACATTTCATGAGTATTAATGACATCACATTTTCCAGGTGGTCTGATATATATCCATGTGTCAGTGCCTGGTGCAGTTCCATTGGCATTTAGTTTATCTCTGCAGGCTGTTCCAAGAATACTTTGACTGTTTGAAGGTGGTGGAGCTAAAATAAAATAAATTATTAACAGATAAATATAAAGTAATATAAATCAAAATCTATTAATTTTTTTAATGAATTGTATTGAATGAATGCTGAACATTGTAAATACACTGCAATGAATTGATTTTAATTTTAAATTAAATATTAAATTATTTTTTAAATTATACTTAATGTTTTTAAAATTTATTTAAAATGATGTATCTTTTTCAGTTTTCAGGATATGCCTCAGAATTAATCAACCCCAAAAGTAGTAGTATCATCAACAATCAAGAGAAAGAAACAGGGAAACATGACTGAATACATTGGTGAAGAGCACTCAACAATTGAAAAATCGAAGTCATGATGTCTCAAGTATCCACTTCATTGTCCCCCTTCGTGACATGCATAAGAGCAGAAGCAAAAAAGAGATACTGATATACTTATATTCAACTGAGAAAGCACCATCAAAACATCTTTGGAGCAAGAAAATTTAAGTTCTTAAATAGCATTAATTTTAGAGATAATAAGATAAGTGGAAATTATTAATAAATCAGATCAATCAGTTTTGATTTTTAAAATTAATTAATCATTTAAATTTTTGGAAAAATATTTTATCATTTAAAGTGTCAAAAAAGCAATAATGAAAAATTAAATAGTAGCTTACATTTTTTACCTAAATAATTCAAATAAAAATTCATTTTAACAATTTAATAAATATTTTATAATAATTATAAAAAAATAGTTTTGTATTAATGTTAAATAATTTAAAATTCATAAAACTATTGTTTCCATTTACAAAGAAAGAATAATTTCAAAATTTTAAATCGCCGAGATACCAGACGACAAAGCTAAGCTAAGGCGGCACTTCAAAGGGACTACCGACAAAGAAACGCCGAAAAAGCGACTAGAACCAATATACCTCACCTCTCTATCTCAACCTTCCCTGCCATAAAATACTCGTAAAACGGGAAAAGCCCAACGATCGCGGGCTCCCCTCGACAAAACAAAGAAACTAAGCTTTTTTCTTCCAAATTCCCCAAAATCCAAGAATCCTCGAAAAAAAGTACTTGGGTAGCACTTACCAACAAGGCCGCCGATGAGGAAAGATACCAATTGGCCCAGGAGGAGTAGCAAAACGAGGACGGAAAGCTTTTTGCCGCTAAGATTCTCAATAATTGTGCCTTGCATCTTGGCAGCACCGGGTGAGACACCGCCGCCGGGTGTTCTCTATTGGCTGTTTTTTTCGCCACCCACAAAATCGAACAAGAGCTGTTGCTTCCCCGGTTGTTTGGGTTCTGCGCTGCGGCTGAGTTGGAAGGCTGTTCGGATTTCTGAGTTCACCTGGGAGATATGGGAGATGAGCGCCGCGCGCCTGACGCCGACACACAGTCCTGCGATGCTGCGCCGCCGTATGAGAGATCCTCGCGCGCGGCAACAACAGAGCATAGGTGATGCTAAGGTTTATTCCCGAAGCCACTACTTCTATCTTTGTTTAGCGTTTGATACATTGCAATTTGCAAAGTACAGCATTAGATACATTTAGGACAATATTTTATAGCACGAAATGAATTGCAATTGCAAATATGTTCTATGTAACAGGTGGAAATAGAAAACATTATTAGATTGCTATAAAAAAATAAAGAATGTAACTTTAAATTATCAACTCGAGAAAAAGCAAAATTTTTTATGCTGATACATCGTGGATTGAATTTAAAATAATTGTTGTCTGTATTTCTGATAATCGTCCTTTTTATTTAAAAAAAAAATGGAAACAAACTTTTACTTTCTTGACGGTCATGGACGCGTTTTCGCTACCAGACTTTTACGTTTTAGTTCTTAGAATTGCAAATTAAATTTTCTTATTACAGAACTACTAATTTAACTAATTAAGTAATGCGTAATTTTATACTTTGTCCATCTTTTTTTTCTTCCAACGAATATTAAGTTTACTTATTTAATAGGGTAAAAGTAAAATTGTGAGGTTTCTTTCCAGTGAATCATGTGCACTGTTTTAATATTTTATTTTAACTTTTAAGTAAGCATATATGCCAGAATTATGGCAGTATAAAAAAGTACATAAATTAATATAAATATCAGTTTAATAATAATACAAGTAACGTTACGTTTAATATACTGGTTTTAATTTTGCCTTACATTGAGTTTTTAACCAGATTTTTTAACACGAATTCAATAAAAAAAATCATGGGTATTTAAAATTTTTAAAGCATTCGCGCTTACGTATTTTAAAGTATAGTCGTTATCATCTGTTGATAAACAAATCTTGTGACGTCACGGACCGCCTTGTTCTGGGCATAACCTAACAATCTCAGGAATTCGTCGTCGTCGTTTGGGAGTCTGGCTCGAGAGGGTGAACGACGACGAAATTATCTTCGCTGTTCTGAGGTCCTTCACCAGCTCGTTAGCTGGTCCTCAACGGACGGCGAAGAATTGGTAAACACGCAGCCACTCTTGTTATTCGTCGTGTACCAAAAAAGGAGTCTTTCTCAAGCATGATGCTTGTGAAAAGCACAAAGAAGGATCCTGTTTTACGTCTAATAGTATTTTATACGGCTTTATTGTTTTCATAAATCCGACCGTCGAGAAATACTGCCGTCGTTCTTTTCGTTGCTCTGAAATATCTATAACGAAAATGGTGAGTCTGAATAATTAGATTTGCTTGTTGCTTTAATTTGTTTGCTTTATTTGTGAAGTGTGAGGAGCAGTTATTGCTCAAAAATACTTTTTATGTTACTGTTTCTAAGCTATATTTTGTTTATTTTTTCTATTTTATTTGATGAATTTATATTTTTTTATATTTTTTTAGGCTTGCCAAACATTTTCATTACTAGTAGGTTTTTTCTGCTTGATTTTAGCTTTTTTGTAAAAAAAATCAAGTTTAAAAATGTATATTTTATTGTTTATAGGATAATTCTACAAGTTCAGAGTTAGACTTTGTTTATGATGACACTGACACACATGCTAATGAAATTGCTGAATTGTACAGTTATACAGAGCAATATGAATTACAACTCAATGTCAAAGTAAGTTTTAAGCTAATCAATGTATCTCTTTAAAAAGAAAATTAATTTACTGATGATTTATAGGCTTTCGAGGATCAAATGCAATGGTACAAACTTAGACCAGTTTGGCAGAATTTATCGACTGATCAGCAGAAGTCAATAATTTATAAGTTATTAGATCAACTAGAAGTATCAAATAAGCAGATGCGAATGAAGGCAGCAAGATGTATTTTGTATTTAGCACAAGGCTGTTGGGCAGAGGTTCAATCAGACAAAGAACAACAAGATTGGGAAAGAACAAATGTGATGTTATTGTATGAGTGTGGAACATTTTCAGCATTTGTTGAATTGTTGAATATTGAAATTGAGTAAGTTATAAACTTATTTTATTGCCATTTATTTTGCAAAATAAGACATTCTATTTTATTCTTTTATTTCAGGAACAATACTGCAGCAAGCACAGCTATGAGAAAAGTGGCTGTTAGTCTTGCTGATTCTGTAGATCTGCGTGTTATACTGTCTGTTTTGTACATTATTACAGAAGTGATGAGAGAAGAAGCAAAACATTTAGATGATAGTATTTATAAACATAATGTTGAAGCTTTTAAGGAAGAATTAAGTAAGTCTTTTAATTTACTTGATGTATTAATTTACTTGATGTATTAATTTACTTGATGTATTAATTTACTTGAATATTTTTAACTTAAATTATAGTCTTTTATTTATGTTTAAACACTTAATTGCAGTGAATCCTTGTGAAGACGAATTGCTTATCGTAAAGCTACTAGGAATGGTGACTTCTTTTTGCAGCGGGTCTGCCCCACATTTTCCAATGAAAAAAGTACTTCTTCTATTATGGAAATTAATTTTGGTTTCCTTAGGAGGTATGGAAACTCTTAGAGAACTGAAGAAACTCTATCGTGAACAAGCTGGTCTTGATAATTTACAAGAAGATACAATTGAAGTTGCAAAATCTATGAGACCAAGTTCTCCTCCAACAAGTGCTACTGATTTAATAGATACACAAAATTTGAAGAAAAATAACCGACCTTTTAGACGGGTAATTAAAATTTTAACTATGACATAACATCTAATATGATAAGAGTTAATTTTGAATATTCTTTTGCAGAGTCTAATGAAACAAAGTTCTCTAGATGAACCAAATTTGGAATATGAATCAGGAAGGGGCATGCTTATAAGAAATGAAGGTGGTATGGATACTTCAGAAGGTGATGTTGATGAAGGAGTTTTTGTAAATCAGCCAGTTATTGGTTCTTATCAAAATTACTATGATAATCCGAACAACCCTCCTCAAATAAGACCAGATACACCTCCACCTGTTAAAGCAAAAGGTTTAATGTTATTTATTGTGACTCCTTTTAATGTATCTTTTAATTTGAAAAACACAGTTACAACAAAATATTTTATTTTTTCAAGGCTTACCGTGGGCACCAAAAGTAAGGCAAAAGGATGTTGATTCATTTTTAGATGCATCAAGACTAAAATTTGTTGGCTATAAATTACAAGGAGATCGAGAAAGTTTAGCTGGTTTACCTCAACCGATTCATGAAGGATTAAGCACTTTAAAACGAGTAAGTAATAATAAAAAAAAATTTCTTAACGAATTTTGTATTTACTTTATTTAATTTCATTTTAGCACATGTATACTTCATTAGCTGAAATTCAAATACAAAAAGAAGAAGAAATTGCTAAAAACCCAATTAGTACTCAAGAGCCTCCTATTAGGCAAACTTCGACTGAAATTTTGTATCAAGCAATGTTACCCAATTTACCGCAGCACATGATTGCATTACTTAAAATTTTGCTTGCGGCAGCTCCAACGAGCAAAGCTAAAACTGACAGCATCAATATTATGGCCGACGTTTTACCAGAAGAAATGCCGTAAGTTTTGAAACCGCAATATGATCTGAATATGATTCCGATTTTATTATTTTAAAATTTTTATATTTAAAACATTTTTTTTATTTTATAGTGTGACTGTATTGCAATCTATGAAACTGGGAATCGACGTAAATCGACACAAAGAAATTATTGTTAAAGCAGTTTCTGCTATTTTGCTTTTGTTAATGAAACATTTTAAACTAAATCATATTTATCAGTTTGAATTTATGTCTCAACACCTAGTCTTTGCTAATTGTATACCTCTCGTTTTAAAATTTCTTAATCAGAATATTTTGGCTTACATTGAAGCAAAAAATGTGTAAGTTACTTTTTTATAATGTTTATTTTTGTTATTCAAGAAACAAGTGTATTTTTGTTAATAAATACTTGATTTACAGTATTCCGATTCTCGATTTTCCAATGTGCGTCATTGGTGATCAACCCGAACTTACGGTGGATAATTTAGAATTTGGAGATAATCAAAGTTATTCATGGCGAAATGTGTTTTCCTGCATTAATTTACTGAGAATACTCAACAAACTGACTAAGTGGAAACACAGTAGAATCATGGTAATTATTATTTATTTTGCTACTATTTGTCTTCGTAACGATAATTATGAAAATAAAATTATTTTCTAGATGTTAGTAGTTTTTAAGTCAGCTCCAATTTTAAAACGCACATTGAAGGTCATGCATGGTATGTTACAATTATACGTCCTGAAGTTGCTGAAAATGCAAACGAAATATTTAGGTAGACAATGGCGTAAAACCAACATGAAGACCATAAGCGTTATTTACGCTAAAGTTAGACATCGTTTGAACGATGACTGGGCTTTTGGAAATGGTAAATAAAAAAACCATTGAAGAGTGTTAAAAAAGTAATGAATTTGTAATTAAAAATTATTCTTTATATAGATCTCGAAGCCAGACCATGGGACTTCCAATCAGAAGAATGTACTCTGCGGGCTTGCGTAGACCGTTTCAATAATCGAAGATATTCAAATGCAGTTAGAGACGAGGAGTTGGAACCTGTAGATACATCAGTTACGTCGGTGCTTGGAGCAAATATTGAACTCACCGATGAGTTTAAGCAACATTATGAATTGTGGCTGCAGCAAGAAGTTTTTCAGACAACCATTGACTGGGATGAATTGCTGCTGGGTCCCAGTTACGAAATTTAAACAACCGCGTTTAGGTATTAAAATGAACTTTGCACGAGCTTTGATGAAAAAATTTACTCTTTATTACTTGTCTGTTCTAGATAACATTCTAGTTACAAATTCTTAGGATTATAAACTATAGAAGTCATATTTAGTTACGAAGAAAAGACTGTAAGTAATACTCATTGAATAGTTTTGTACAAAGAAAACAGTTTTTTGACGTCTTCTTTGTTATAAAATATTTCATTAGTATCAAGATAAAGTAATTAAATTAATTAAATATATTCTTTTGAAAAAGTTCAACTAGAATGTTATCTTAGAACTTAATTTTTATTAACTAACATGTGGTGTAACATTTATATAATACTTATACACTTTTTTCTTATTAACTAATTATTTCAAGCAAATTTTTTCATCAGAGAACAGTTAAATCTTTAAAATTTTTATGTCTAGTATTTTTCACTACCACTAAAAGTGGAAAAAAGCTTTTTCATCAAGAACGCATAATAGGTATTATCCTGATGTACAGTATAGACTCAATTTTTTTATATAACCGATTATGTTTCTTGTCAGTTTGTGCAATTTTCTGTTCATTCTAGATGTATAGTAATGTGATAGTATTTATGGATTATTACTTTTCTTAGTTTTTAAAATTCAGTAAAGAAAAACGATTAAAATCAATTAAGCGAAACCATAATTGTAAAGCGTGAATTTGTGACTTAGTAATGTAAATTAATTTAAATTACGTAATTTTAGAGAACTGTGTATAAACTAAATGAGCTTTTATCTGTAACAGCGTTTATAGAAGCATGTTTGTTTATATGCAGAGTCTAACAGACATAAGTTTGAAGAAATTGAATTATGATACTCTGATTTTTTGTATTTTAGAAGTAGTTCTTCTCAAATACTTTTTTTATCGAACTATTGGTAGAAAATATATGATTTTTCTCGAAGAATTTTGTACAGCAATTCAATTTTTTTATGTGAATTGTCTTGTTTCTGAAAAATTATGCGAATCTGCTAATTAATAATCAGAAATAAACTTGTCTGAATTGTAATCATTATTTACCTATTTGTATAGAACATAATTGTATTATGTACATAGCCGATCAATCAATGTACTTTTATTATTCGCCTTTGGTTTTTCATAAACAGGGCATATGAATTATTAACAATATTAATAATAAATTCGTTATATCAATTAAAGAATTGTATTTCATTTATGCTCTTGTTACTTTGAAAATAATTTTTCTACTATCTAAATAGTGCATCTTTTATATCTATGCTCATATTGGTCATCAGAACACATTAGTCCATTAAAATTCTCCAATTTTTATTAAAAGAATATTGCTTTTGCTAGACAGCGAATTTATTTTTATATTTTTTTTATATACCTATATTATACATAGTTATCAAAAGTATTGAGATTTATAAATATATCAATTGCATGAACAACATTTACAAATGTATATTAAATATAGTAGTTAATTTAATTACAAACAATAAACATTTAAGTTTTTGTACTCATTACAAAAATACATTTTTTGTAAAATATATAACTTTCTAAGATAAATAGATTTCGCATGTATTCAAAAATATAAAGATTTAGAATTTTTTTTGTGAAAGATATGTATAGTGATCACAGATGTTTTATGTTTTAAAAATGTACAAAATGCGCTATTAAGTATATAAATATCAAAATTAAAGTTGAGGCCGCACCCATTTGTAAGATCCGTAGTAAGCGAAATTATTTTTTTTGGCCATCTCATCCGCTTCTTTTGGTCCCCGCGAGCCATATCTAAAAAGAAATGAAGTCATTTGAGTAATATTTTTAAGATTACAGAAATAAAACACTAAATGACTGTATTAATTTATTTTAATTACTTGTACGGAATCGGTGCAATACGCTGTTTTTCAATAATGTGAAGTAGAGGAGTGAAGATTCTCCAAGCTTCGCTAAGTTCATCGCTGCGAACGAAGTGCATTTGAGAACCGCAAAAAACGTCCAAAATCAGTCTTTCATAAGCGTCGGGTAATTTAAGACCCTATATCGTAAAAAAAAAATATATCAAATTAGAAGACCTGCAACATCTAAAAAAAGAATAAAATCAGATTCTTTTCTTCATTTACCTTGTATCTGCTGCCATACGTCAAATCCAACTCCGTTTCTTCCATATCGAACGTAATACCAGGTGACTTGGTCATCATTTTTATGTACAATGCTTCGCCTGGCTGCACTCGGATAACGAGTTCATTTCTCTTGGCTTTGCCGTCAAATATGTCGCCCGGCACGTCTTGATATTGAATTCTGACTTCAGCCTTTCTCTCATTAAGTGCTGAAAAATTACAGAATGTCCTTATATGTGCAAAATTTTCATTTAATTGTAAATAAGTTATGCAACATACCTTTGCCGCATCTAAGAATGAACGGGACTCCATCCCACCGCTCGTTATTTATTTTAAGTACAGCCATTGCAAAAGTTGGGGTATTCGAGCCGCTAGGCACCGTTTTGTCATCCAAATAGCCCAGCTTTGCCTCTGGGTCTTTTGCATCTGGATCACCGACATACTGCCCAAGTACTACTTCATCAAGAGTTACTTCTTTCATGCATCTCAAAACCTTCACCTTTTCATTTCTGCAATAAGCAAAGAAAACGTTAACCACATCTTGCGAGTCACTATCTGCTGCACGCTCAAGTCGCGTCATTTATCCGTACCTAATATCGTCAGGATGGCACGAAGCTGGCTTTTCCATAGCGACAAGCGAAAGTATCTGCAGCAGGTGGTTCTGCATAACATCCCTAATAATCCCGAATTCGTCAAAGTAACCGCCTCTTCCTTGAGTGCCGAACGGCTCCTTAAACGTGATCTGTACCGAAGCCACATTCTCGCGGTTCCAGGTGGGACTGAATATGCGGTTGCCGAAGCGCAGTGTCATCAAATTTTGCACCATCTCCTTGCCGAGGTAGTGATCGATACGGTAAAGCTGTTCCTCCCTGAACAGCGAGGCCAGGTGATCCGACAGCATTTGAGACGACGCGGCATCTCGACCGAATGGCTTCTCGATGATTATCCTCGTCCAGCCTCTGTGGGCGATTAAAAACCGTTTTAGAAAGATCACGTTTCGTATTATGAAATCTTTTGCACGAGCATTAAGATTGACTAAAATCGATGTTATCAAGGAACTGATAAATTATAATTTGAAGTGCCGTTATTTATATTATACATTTGACGTACAACAGATGATAATGAAATCGTGAAAAGATAAGCGTTATAGTACTTATACGCAAAGTGAAAAAAATTGAAAGTTTCCATAATTTTTGTTTCCATAAGTTTGCAAAACTCTATAAAATAACTCGAAAACATAATTAGTCATCCGTCCCAAAGAAGATACTCACTTCTGACCCATGCAGGTATGCCTGATGTGTACGGTAACGGTCTCAAAAACCGAGGGTGGCAGTGCGAGGTAAAACAGTCGATTGGCGGACTTTCCCTTCTCGTGCTGTTCAATTTTTCTGTTCAACTCCGCGAAGTCGTTCGCGCAGTCGTAGGAACCGGCCATGTAATGGTTCAGCTTCCAAAACTCCTCGTAGCGGTCTTTCTCGTTGGGATTGACTTTCATGTAGGGCTCGCACTTCTGCCGCAGCTGCTCGACGGTCAGCTGACTGCGCGCGTATCCGTAGAAAGTCGTTGCATGGGGTAGCAGATTGTCTCGGAAGAGCCACCATAGCGTTGGGTAGATCTTCTTCTTTGCCAAATCTCCCTGTTGGGAACAATGAGTTTGTTTTTGAGATTTTTCCTTTTTAAGAAGTGATTTTAGAAGAATACGATTGTTAAAAGGCTGTTTTTCAACCTTGTAAAACGATTATAAGGTCGGATAAAGAAATTGATTCTTTTGAATAGCAAATTGACTATTAAACTTGAAAAGATAGCAAAATACATTTTGTTAAGTATCTCATTCTAATGGTTTTCTTTTAAGAAGCGCAGTTTAGACAAAACCCTTAATTCTCTGAGTGCTGCTCTGCGGCAAAATAGTTTTATATCTAAGATGACGTATCTCGTAATTAAAAGCATTCGGTTTATGACTTTGTAATGGAGCTTAAAAATAGACTTACCGAAGCTCCGAGGGTGACGAAAACGTGAGGAAATAGACTGTCGAAATGCGTGCCCTCAAGATGGTCCATTTCCTCTGATTTTAGGGACTGTCGGATGTACACCAGGCCTTCCTCAGTCGAGGTCCCTGTTAAAATTTCAAATCGTGAAAAGGTCAGTGATTTATTACCTAATTTTTCATGGATTAGTCTGTTTTCATTTTTGTAAATTTTATGCATGCCTCGAAATTTTAATTTACAAAGGCTTATTACTTTTTCAAATGTTACCGAGAAATTAAAGTCCTAAGTTAAAGTACTTGAGTTTTTTTTTTAATTATACTCATCAGCAAAGTTTTAATGACAAGAAAAGCGGAATATTTCTTCAGCTTTCCATTGTTAGTTTAAAATATAATAAAAATATGAACTTAAGGGGGTGTAAGGGGTATCTATGCTTTATATGTAGAACGCACATTGCACTTGTCCCAATTTCTCATTGAATTCTGGCGAATCTGTCGATTTTCTCTCTGCAACGTGCCTCACTTCCACGTAAAAAAGATCGGTACAAAAAAGAAAACAATAATTTTCTTTAAAAACGAATGAAAGGTACACGGAAATCACCATCCCTCAATCTTTCTTTCCAAGAAGTAACTAAGTTCGTAACTTAAACAATTTTGCAACATCATCGACTTTTAAGAAACAAAGCACAACGGAACACGCCATCTCAATCTTAATCGCAAAAATAGCATTATCGAAATATTCAGTCAGTCACACCATGATCCAACAAAACAGGTTCGATCTCTCCCGGGAAAACATCGGGGCGATATTGAACTTGACATCGAGTTCAGCGAGCGCGCGAGATTATGACGATTTTTGTTATTCGAACATTCGCTCTCTCGCTCTCTCACGCGCCCGTCTCCGAATAATACGCATCGATCGTCCGAGGCACACATTAATTCCACGTGCGAAGCGGCCGGTCGCGTGTATCGAGATATCGGTTGTTGCGCCAAGTAACGGAGAATCTTAAAAGCGCAGGAACGATAAAGCCTGGAAAAATTATGATCGCGTGAGCAGCTGACTTTTTTTTGGTAGCTACGCTGCTCGGATTGACGTTGCGTTAGATTGTAAAAACTTTCTGACGATCGTCACACGCGGGAGAAAGTGTTAACGCGAAATCGTGTATCGAATTATGATGGTTTATTGTCGACGATAAGGCGTTGTTTACATTTAGCATTTAAAGTATAAAAATAATAAGAATTATTCTATTTTTAAAGCATTCAATCGAATTAAAAAGTTTGTAATGTCGATTAATGGCTTTGAAGTGAGTAAAGGCACTTCCCGTATTGATTAATGTAATAATACATGAAGAACGAGGTTTCATCGCGTAAAATTACTTATAATACTAAGTACAGGTCAACAGAAAAATTATCAAAACATGAACAACTTCCGGGATAATTATAAAATACACATGATGTAATTATGCACGTAGATAACTTCCACATTCTTACGGCATGATGATTTACGAATTTTTACAAAACCTTGTATTTATAAATGACATTGACGGCGCATGAAAATGAAAGTATCCTAATATCCTCAAGCCTTTACGAAACGCGTGAAGAAAGAACTTTGAAATAAAAGTAAATTATTGCACATAATAAATCGCGTGCAAACGAAAATTACGTAAAATTTATCAGAACTTTGAAGTTTACTCAAAGAAAAATTTAATTACACCTCTACGTGTCATTAGTCAACTAAAGTTGTTATTGTTAACTTAAATTTTTTTTTTTAAATTCCCAATTTCATAATGAAAATCCATTACAACTTTGCATCTAAAAATAAAAAGCAACGTCCTGAAAGTATAAACAAACGCCCAACACACCACCAGCCGACATCCCTAACCAAACTCGAAGGACAAAAAGAAAAGGTTCGAAAAGACACTCACGGTACACCGGCCGGTGATTCGCTTTGCCGTTCTGCTGCGTCATCTTGCTATTGCTCTCCTTGCCACTTGACACACTAAAAATCGAACGACTCCTCTTCTAAATCAACGGTGGAGGTGAGTTATGTCTCTCGTCAACGAGGCACCGCGCGCAACTGTCGTTCCGGGAGCGACGTCGAATGTGTAAGCACGCCGCGGAGCAAGAGTGTACGTGAGCGTGGCGCGCGGCGCGGTTACATCCAGCACGTGGTCTTGCGGCGATTGCTTAGAAGCGGTGTGCCTCGATTCCGATCACTCGGAGGGGAGAGAAGGTTAAGGTGATGTTTGCTGCGAGATGTTAGCTTGAGAACGAGTGGTTGTAGCAGGACTGCTTGTTTACAATACGGAATTTGTTCTAGATTTCGTTGTATTAATATTGGTTGGTTTCGCGGCTTGCGTTATCGACGACGTTGAAGAATTGAAATTTAGAAAAAAAGGAGGAAGCTCGGCAGAGAGGTAGGGAGATTTAGTTTTATTTCTATACTGAAGTATAACGTCACTGTCAGCTGGCAGGTGTTTCGAGGACCGGAATTAGATAGATTTTTACGTGCTTATTGTTGTAACGTGACTGTATAATGGGAGTGAACGTAATGTAACTGGACGAATTAAAATTATTTTGACAATTACATTACAAAAACTTTTTCGGAATTTTATTGCGGCAACGCGTTAAAAAATAAATTTTGATTTTAAGAATGTATTTTAAGTAGTTTTTAAATAGTCGCCATCTAAAATTTGAATTTTTTAATTTTAACAAACTGATTTTGTTTTTTTAAATATTTTAAATTTATGACTTTACAACTTTACGAAAAATTTATGATGATTCTGTGTGCGATGCTATAAATTAATACTGTGCGTAATGATTTGTCAATGAAACATACGACCTTCGAAGGCCACGCGAATTGATTAGCGATATCAAGTTGTCACTTTTGCATTCAATACCTTTCAAGAATCGTCAAATAAGGAACGAAATTTTATGTTTAAGCAAATAAATTATTTGATTTTAAGCTTTTCTAAATTACTTTATTTACAGAATCTGTCAAGACCATCTGTCCAGTTCAAAGACTGCGGAATTGAAATGTTCAAAATATAAAAAAAAATTATTATTCAAATGTAATAATACATATTTTTTCACTTAAGCAATGAATTTAATAAATCTAAAATGATTTCACCATCGCAATGTCAGTATAATGTCAAACTACCGCCATTGCTCAGCAGATTTTTAATCGTTCCGATGAATAACTCTGAAAAAAGATATGATCTCTTGAAAAAAAAAAACTTACTCTTAACAATGTTACGAGCGAACAGACCTTAGTCCATTATTTTACCCGTTTCAATTATAAATTTACATTAAAAACGCAGATAAAAAAACTTTAAATTACAGTACATCTCGTTATGACCTAGGTCATCTTCACAACAGACTCACTTTTTTTACCTCAAAAAAAAAAAAAAAAAAAACTCAATTTTCATAACCAGAAAAAAAACCAATTACACTTTTAACAACTCTTCCGATCATTATTAGTTAAGAAATACCCTGAAAAACATCTGAAACAATAGCAAAGTTTACGGAAGTAAGGAGCCGCATGATTTGCAAGCTCATTGACATCACTCTGCACGTAACCGCTTCCGAGCGAGCAGAAAAGTTATTACGCATTCGAACGCACTCGATAGCGATGCGCTCCGTTTCGCTCAGTGGAAAGTTTGAATGTATCCGTCCGATCGCGCTCGGAATTCGGTCAAAAAGTCGACACGGCAAGGTGAACGATGTGCCGATCGTCAACTGATCGTTGACTGCACGCGGCCATGATCACGTATCATCGGAAAATTCTGACCTTTTTCTAAGCCTAATTAGATCGGCTATAAACTTTTCCTTGTACGTTTTCTGGATGCAGAGATAATTTTTGTCGGGCATTTAAGTTGCACATATAACGGTGATTTTCGTAAAAATAATGTTATTTTATAATAATAATTGATCATTGTACTTGACCATGAATTAGTTACATTTAGAAACTAAGTCGCAGTCGACAGATGCAATGATCTTTCGTACGATTCTAAAACCTGCACACTGACCGTAAGGATGGGATTTTTTGCAAATTAATAACGCTTTAGATGCGCTGCTGATGTTATTGCATAATCGTACGATCGCGCGTCTTATCCATTTTTTCATAACGAAATTCAGCTCCGCGATCCTTTGCTTTGTCATCTTGTATTTACCGCATGCGTTTGAAAATGAACGCCGACTAAAATACAGATACAATTGCATTGCAATTGAAGCGCAATTCCGGTGAGCGATTTAAATTTCCAAATTAATTAAAAAAAAAAAAAAATTGTAAAAATCGAAAAACTTTTAAAGATTCACGTTTTTCAAATGAAAACGTAATGTTCCAACGCTGTTTTTTGAGGATTCAAGAGATTTGTTCTTACGACTGCAAACCGTGAACGGCGAACTTTGCAGCAATAAGACAAAAATAGTGAAATGATCGTACGAGGTGCCAATGATGAATTATGGAAGAGGTCACGTGGACGAACTGTGCGCGAATATTTTTTCTCGACTCTTCACCTGCTGCGCTTGTAAACATTTAAATAACGCCGAGGCATAACTATTTCCCCGATTTTCATACCGCATGCATTTATGCGATGCAATTTTATTTAATTGTCGGAAAGACTTTAATTGTTGGTTAAAAAATGCTTGAATCGACAGTTAATGAAAGTCGTTGATTTAATGATCTTTAAGCATTTCAATATAATTGAATTAATTATTCGATCGAAAATTCTTTTTCTAAATTTTTGATTATCCGCGTAGTGTAACTCATTCTTAAGGTGAATTGCCTTACTTTATAGCTCTATCTCGAAGCTCGCGGTGTTCAATTTCAATCTTAAAGTAATTATCTTAAGATTGAAATTGTACACCGCAGCCTCGGAGTCAAAGAATGAAACTCGCGTACGACATCAACTAAAAATTATTTTTTTTAATTCCTCTAATTTTACATCCGACGAAAGACGAAGTTTTTTCAAATTTTTAATTATTTACGAAGTTCTTCGCAACGTTATGTAAAGAAAAGAAGCTAAAATAAATTGCATAAAAATTTGTAATTAAAAAAGTTAATGATCATCGTAGATCTAAAAAAACAATCTCGATTGATGTGAAATCATAATTTTTGATAAGTTTGAAATAATATAGTAGATCTAGATAAGTCTTAAAAAACACTGCAGTCACGTTGCACTTTCTCAAGAAAAAATAGTACTGGTGTATTTAAAATTTGTTCAAATTATAAATTTACGCTTAAATAGTTTTATTTATCAGCAGGTGATTTCAAGTACTTTTTATACTGTTCGATATTATTTATAGTTCGATAATATTTATAATTTTGTCGTAATAAAATACAATATTATGTACCACTTTAAATTATCAAGCCACTCATAAAAATGTCAAGAATATTTAAAACCTGTACAGTGCTATAAGTTCGAAAAGAATTTCATTTGCTTGCAAAATTTTGACTAAGCAGTTTCATTTTTCATTGTGACGTATATATTAAGCACCAATTAAGATATTACGACCATTCACGAATCGAGGATTAATCAAATTGTTTTAAAATAAATTCGGTAAAAAAATTAAAATAAACAAAATGATTTCTTAAAAAAATCTAGCATTCATTTTTATTTGATTATTTAGAGTACTCTCTCATATCAATTACTTAAAAATTTGCTCTGAATTAAAATTTCCCGAAGATCTACCCATCTTACCGTCAATAAATCTTTTACCCTAACAATCTCCTCTGGCTTACCTCGTCATTATTGACGACACAAATCAACGAAAGGCTGTCTTCTCCTTGCCGACCACAAACACCAACTACGGACAAACTACAGCCAAAACAATAATAAAACCAAAGAGTCCGCTCGACGGCGCGATCGTCGCGAAATTCTGAAACTCACTGCCGCATATCGTCGAGATGAGCGTCGTCGCCGCGTCGCACACTGCACCCGAAAAACTAACTCCAAACAGGCCGAGAGGCTCACCTGACGGCGAGGTTTTGCTTCCGCGCGGAGCTCAGCTGCCTAATCCCTTTCGGCTGAAAAGCGTGATTCGCCGCGGCTCCTCTCTTCCTTCTCTGTACATTTTCCGCGCTTCGCTCGGACGATAAGTGCGCGTCGAACGAAAGGTGGGGATAATTAACGTTTTCTTTTTCTTCTCCTCGTCATTTTTTACTTTCAGGATGACACTGCGAGGTGGGCTGACGAGGCTTCTTGGAGCTAAGTCGGAGCTTTTTGAAAGGGGGTGGATTGAGACTTTTGGGGATTGCGGCGGAGGGAATTATTTTTACGACGTGTATAATACTGATTTTTAAACGAATTAAAAGTATATTCTTTCGAAGAACATTTTTTATTGGTCCTTTAATAGAGGATTATGAAGTTCACTTTGGTACTACTTCGGAAAATGGGCACACAGTCGGGTTGCACTGATCATGAATCTGTGATTCATTTGAAATATTCGAGAACGGCGGATCTAATTATTTGTCCCATTTTTCCTACAATACAATTTTTTTAAATATTTTTCCGTCATTTTGAATTTGTAATTTTGATTGTAGATTCGTAATCTGTTATACAAAAACTCCTAAATTCCCATTTTTATTTTGGCGCAAGTGTTTCATATAAAAGTAATGTTTTTTATTATAATACTCATTTATTATAAAATATAATTACTTTTGTATATTTATTAAAATCTGGGTAGCAAGAAAACAAAAAACTGAACTTCAAGATCATAAACAATAAGAAATCGTCGGTTTGGACTCGGAAGCAAAGTATACAAAAGTACAAAAATTATTATTCTTATGGTATAAATGAAGTTTTTCTTTATTGTGCTTTATTATTATACGCTAAAAATAATTATCAATTTTGAATTCCTTGTTAAATTCAAAATGTTTTGTTATCTCATCGAAGATTGAGAAAAGGGAGTTTTGGTTCCGTTTCCTTTTAAAGCAGTAAAATTGTAAATTACTTCGTTTAAAAATTCTTTTTTAAACGTTTCCTACGATTATGCTAACAAATTTTACACACCATATCCTGTAGTTTTACTAGTCATTCTGATTGATGATCTATAATATTTGTAACAGCGATGACGACAATGCAAAAGAAGATTATTCCCGCATTCAAAATTGCAAATTTTTAGTTGCTTAAAAATTATTTTCAAACTATTTCCATAGATGAGGATTTAAATGAAATCAAGATTTTTAAAATATAGAGTAAACTTAAAATTTATAATTTTATTGCATGATGTTCGAAGATTTAAACATTCAATACGTCTCGTTAAAGCCTCGCTAATGAACAATCGAAACTGAAAGTGACAAAAGAATTTATTAAAAACGGCAAAGCTGCAAGTCACCTTGACTTTGACTTTGAAACTACTTCTAATGCTAGCTGCATTGAAATGTGAGATGATCTTTTACATATCTACACATTACGGAAAAGTGTGTAGAATACAATGACAGGCTACCGACTTTTTTACATAAACGGAGTGCATCAACCGGAAAGCAATAATTTGTCAATTGTATTTATAACTTTACTTAGAAACTTAACCTTTGATTTTACAAAATAATTATTGGAATCATAGATTTGTTGTCAGCTATATTAGAAAGAATATAACGCAAAATGAAGGACAAACCGTTTTACGCCAAAAATTCAGAGGAATTTGATATATAAAAATAAAAAACCATTGGAACTAGCTGATAGAGCCAATCTATTTCACGTCATTGACCAATTTTTTACGTGACTGGCGAATCACAAGAAATATATACCTGCGTATCAATCGGTGCTTCACTTCCTTTCCGACATACGCGCTTGCAAGATTTACGCAACACTCGTGCGAGCGATCGGTTACTTGTTACAGACCGCTCCGGCCGTGAACTACATATTTTTGTTTAAGGGGAAATTTTCGCTGTCGTTACTATGTGGAAGAGGGCCCGTTTGCGAGTGATTAACCAGCTATTTTTTATTTATTTATTAAATCAGAAACATCACATAAGTAATTTACACAGGTGAAAAATATACCTGATCGTAGGGCTGCTTACGGATCTTACTTACTAACTTACATACTAATGTATAACATTATAATATAATAAAAGAAAAGTACAAATTGCAGTCCATCTCAATATGTATGGTGAAACAATTCATGTCTGAGATACTCAACTTGTTTCTTAATTATTATTATTCAAATTTTTATTTTCTTATTTATTCGAAATTACCAACTTGCAACGACCCAGTTTTTTAGTTTTCTCTTTATTATTAATTTGTCATAAGGGATACTTTTCAATTAATTTGGCAAAGAGTTGTAAGTCTTGATTGCGCTGATATAACAATTTTTATTACTTTTAGTTTTATTAACTCTTGCTATCTGTATACTCTTCTTTCTAGTATTTTATTTGTATGATTAAATATGTATGTAAGTATTTTAACAAACAAAAAATGGAACTACAGCTTGTTAACTCTCTGTATACAGCATTCAATTTACCGAAGCTGCCTTAGCGTTATTTTAAAATTTGTCGATAACGATAATAATAACACGATTATTTTTACAAAAAAAAAGACAAAAAATATTTTTTATCTATTAGAAAATCTACATTTAATAGACAGATTGATAACAACTTTTTCATCCAACATTCGATTATTACCCTCAATAAATAAGAAATAATGCGAAAAAATTTCAAAGTCCAAAAAAAGCAGGGCGAAATATAAACGTAACATATCGAAAATTGCATTATCACGTGTATCGTGCGATTAGTCCACATGACGCGTGGCGTGACGACTCGTGACATATATATAATAATGAGAAACGCAAGATTCTGATATGTATATACTTTTATTGTTTATTTTATCTTATAGCGCTGTTTTTAGTTCTTTATCTTTCACTTTTTCCACGCGCTCCTACATCGTATCCCGATTTTTGCAGCGCGTGTGAGTACGTATATGGTAAGCAGGTATTATACAAGCGGAAAATTAAAAAAATGAATTTTTTTTCATTCATAAATCTTATGGGTTATGTATGTAGAAGGTGTAGCACAAAGTATTAAAATTCATATCAATGTTACTATGGATTAGCATGGAAACGATTTTTTATTTTTGTATGATTTTTCACATTGTAATTTTGTGAATACAAAAGATTTATTATCGTATGACGATTTTTCATACACTTTTTATTCGATTATGCGGCTTGCTTCAAGGTCCCTTGAATTTTTACCTTTCTACTCGCTTATTTTTCAATGAAGGATTTTTGCTCTTTTTTCCGACGAGTAGTGGTGAAAAAAAAAATTGATGTGTTATGATTTTTATGCTCATACTTCTATAAGATAATTGCGGAAAGTTCTAGTTTTTAATTTTTTCATACTTTATTATATTCTTTCTCTACCTAACATTTTTTTAGTTTTTGAACGGCCTGATCGAATGATTTATAACATTATAAAATAAATACAACTAAATTGTTAAGTTAATAGAAAAATGCAAATCAGATGTTGAACAAATTAATTTTTCGATCTTAAGCACTGCATGCGCATTAACAAGTTTGCGATAAAACGATAGCTTTTATTTCCGCGGTATTATCTTATTTAACGCGTCGGCGATTCATTCAATGTAGATAAAAATGCAAGGGCTTAATTTAATTTGAGTGACGAGTTCACTCTTCAAAATTGAATGAACTTTCTCAATGGAATATAATGACTGATGTTTGTCTCGAATACTTTTAAACTTTTGTTTTTAATAAAAAGTTTTAAATCTTTAATTTTACGACGGTTAATTACTTTATAAAGTTGAGAAAAAATTCTTATATTTTAAAAAACGTGCAAAAACCGAAAAGATTTCTCGATGAATCAACGAAAAGTAAAAATGAGTTTGCATCAAATTTGCTTCCTATTATCAGACATATTTAAAGCATTTTAAAAATAGTACTCACTTCTACACTTTGTAGCCATTGTGATAGTTTTCTTTCTTGAATTCTTGACCATAAGTTTTTATCAAAATATATTCTTATTATCTGCTTCTTTCTCTAGAATCTTCCAGCGTCCGCTAAAGTTGGAATGTTATCTCCAAATCTATTCGGAAATGAAAATTAAATTACAACATTACGCAATACGAAGTAAGTAACCGAAGTGTTTACATCAAATGTAATATGCATATATAAAACAAAAAATTAAGTTTTTCTGATAAAAGCTTTTTAAATTAATAGTTCCACGTTCATTTCAGTGCAATCTAATTGTACTGTCTTTTTTCTAAGTTCTTTAAACCTCTTTATACAGCAAAACTAATACTTATGCACATAAATTTGTTAAAAAAAGCGAATTCCTACCACCAGAATTAGAAGTCTAAGGAAGCCAGACGAAAAGCCGACCGGCCCAGCTTGACTCAGAGGTTTCAACTGTCCGGCAATCGAATTTCCATAATCGCCCTTCCTCACCGCACGCGCCAACAACGCACGAGACCTTGCGCGTAGACTCTCTTGTCCTCGATTTCTTCGTCGCACTTTTTTTCGCGTCGACTTTACTCTGATCTATAGGCTTCCTTGCACTCTACACGCGTCGTACACACCCACGAGGCTCGTTCCTACATTTTTTTTCACTGAGAAAGACATGTGCTATTTTTGGAGAGGAAAGCAGTTAAAATACTGTTTTTTTTTTTTTTTTTTTTTTTTTTTTTTTTTTTTTTTTTTTTTTTTTTTTTTTTTTTTTTTATATTATTAAACCTGTATGAATAGTTTGATAAACATGTTTATTTGACTGACTTGCTTTTTGCACCGTTTACTAGCCTGCGCGCGTTTTCTAAAGTGTGCAAAGTCGCTGGAAAGGGTCGTCTGCTGCCATCGAACGTCTGTTCCATAAAGTTCAATCCGAGACATACCTCTTTATGTTATGTACATAAGTAGGTATATAGATCTGTATATCTAAGATTTGAGATCTGACTCAGATTATCTGAGTTGGTGTGGAAACCTCGTGTACCGAAGTGTACGGGCTGGCTGGTGGAGTTACCTATTGTAGATAATAATCGGGTGCTCGAAAAATAATGGTGTAGCAGAAAGGATTTTGTATACTCTTTTAGTTTTTCTAATATTCGAGTATTAAGAAGCATTACGTGGATATTGTATAAAATACAGTAAGTATCCTATTTACGGATCGCAGCTACAGTTATTGTATAAATTTGTTATATTATTTTTATTTACATAATATAATAAGAACTGATGTGAACCATAACCTAAAAATAATTAATTTTTACAATATATTGTTCAACCTAACAGATAAACAATTTATACTTTGGTGTTTCTAACTAAATTAATACCAATTAGAATTTAGATGTTTATTGATGCAAAAAATAATTTTTTAAATATAAATAAATAAATTACAGAAAATGAGATTTACTAGCTGGTTGTCAGCTACGCATGCACCAAAAAAGGGAAGGCATCCACAACCACCCGATAAGACCGCTTTTAAAGAAATATTGCCATTAAAATTGAAAGAAAGAGTTTCAGGAAAGTCAGATAAAGCAAGAGGTGAAATTAAATTCATTTATATAAACTTATTAAAATATAAACTTCCTTTCAGTTGATAATAAATAATCATTTTTTTCAGAGGGTGGTTGTTTACTTGAATTGTATGCAGTAATTAATTGTTTACAACAAAACGAGTACGAAAACAAATTATGCCAACAAGTTGTGGACAAGTTCAATAACTGTTATAGCAAGTACGTGGTAGACAGACGTGCATCTAAAAAAGCACAAGAGCGAGGTCTTCTGGTGCCTGGAGAGAAGAATCTTACTTACAAACAAATAAAAAAATTATTTATTATGCGTCCTATTCAATAAATTTATATTTCTAGTTAACTAAATACTGAAATTGCTGTGTATTTTCTTATTTACACATTAATTTTAATAATCTTTTATTTTTTAAAGTTAAAAGAGGTTTACTAAATTAATTAAAAAAAATATTTGAGCTTAATTGTTAATATTTTAAAAATTCTCAAATTCAAATTATCAACTAGTGTTAAAAATTAGTATTAAAATAAATCATCTTATTAGGTAATTATGGAGTAGTCAAAAAAAATAGCTAAGTTTTAAGTTCTTGAAAAAAATTTTAAAAAATGCATTGGAAACCATTGCACAATTGTTATTTTTTTAATTTAGTTATCTTTACACAGTATTGTAGCAAATTTCTAAGAATTACAATATTTTTTATAAAAAATACAGTGGATAAATCGAATAAAAAATACAGTGAATAAATGCTGATAGGCAGTGATTAGGTATTTATGTTATCAGATCACCTCACTGCGTGTGTAGTGCAGGTGTGCTATACGAAATACGACTGATATTACTCACTGATAACATTCTAAGAGTCTTTTGCGCATGCGTGAGAAAATAAAATTGAAGCTCCGAAATCCGAGCGCGCAAAAATGTGAAAACTTAACCTATTAGTAAAAGTTATTGGCGCGAAAATGTCGCAAAGAAGCATCATGTCATTTTTTACTAAAATAAGTCCTAAAGCAGGCTCAAAAGATGAGGATAGTACTAAAATAAGTGATACGTCAACTGAAAACAGTGAATTAACTAACGCTAAAAACAAAACAAAAAAAAGTAATAAAGTAAAGTCTCCAGCCACAAAAAAATCACAAACTAATGGTACTGTCAAAAAGGAGTCGAAAACCGAAAAAAATGGCAAAAATCGAAAATCTACAGGCAATATAAAAAAATCACCACCAATAAAGAAATCTAAAACTAATAAGAAAAAGAAAGAAGCAAAAAGTGATAGTGAATCAGAAAGTGATAATGAATCAAAGTCTCCGTCAAAACAGAAAGAGGAAAGTGAGTCTGGAGAAGAACTCACATCATCAGATGATGATATTCCTAAGGAAAGGTTCACTAGAAGTAAAATTAAAAAGGCTGCACCCACAGTATACAATAAACTAAAAAGTATTGTTGATTCTGATACTTCATCAGACGAAGAAAAAAGCAATGCTAATGGTAAGCATAAAGCAGAAGATTCTCCAAGTACGTCAAAAAAAGCAAGAGTTGATGAAGATTCTGATGATGATTCTTCAGATGAAGATTTTAATTATATTAAAGAAAAAAAGGAACTGGCTAAGAAAAACTTATCAGAAGATGATTCTGCTTCAGATGTTAATAATGAAAGTAACAGTAGTAATGATTCAGATGAAGAGGAGGAATTAGAAGAAGAAACTGAAGAAGAAGACAACAGTAATAAAAATGATACTGAGGATACTAAAAAGAAAGCTAAAACAAGCAAAGATGATCTAAATACATCTGCATCAAAAAAATTGAAAAGTTTTGCTTATGAAGAAAAATCTGATAAAGATAATGCAGAGAAAAAGATTAAAAGTAATGGTGATCATTTAGCAAAACAATCAATAAGAGAAACTGAAAAATCAATAGAGGAAAATGCTGATGGAGATAGAAAAATCAATGAGGATGATAAAAAAGAAAAAAATAAGTCAAAAAAGTCTCCAATATCAAAGAAAAAAGAAAAAGTTGATGTTATAGACAAAAAAAAGAAATCAAAATCTGTTTCAACAAAAAAGTTAGATAAGAGCATAGATGAAGATGAAAAAATGGAAATAGATAATGATGATGATAATGATAATGAAGATGATGTAAGTTCTAAAAAGAGAAAAAGGCAAAGTATTGTAGAAGATTCACCGCCATCGAAGAAAAAAGATCAAAGTAAATCTCCAGAGAAAGAAAGTATTGAAGACAGTGAGACAAAAAAAGATGATAAAGAAAAAAAAGAATCTCCAACTACAAAAAAGCCAGGTTCTAATGGGGTTGCTGCATTTGGAAAAACTAAACAAGTAAATGAAAGCCTTAATTATAATCCAGCATCATCATCATACCATCCAATTGACAATGCTTTTTGGAAAGAAGGTGAAAAAGTTCCTTACATAGCACTCACAAAAACTTTTGAATTAATTGAAGGCATTAGTGCCAGGCTAAAAATTATAGAAATCTTATCAAATTATTTTCGATCTGTAATTGTATTGAGTCCTGATGATTTATTAGCTAGTATTTATTTATGTTTGAATCAATTAGCTCCTGCATATGAAGGATTAGAATTAGGAATTGCAGAAACTAACTTGATGAAAGCCATTGCTAGTTCAACTGGAAGGACTCTTGCTCAAATAAAAGCTGAAATGCAGAAAGTTGGTGATCTAGGTAAATAAAATTTGTATACTAAATTTAGTCTGTTTCAAAAATATTAAAAAAAAAGCATTTATCTATTTAATTAACTTATATATTTCTATGTATTTTTTATTTATTGATAGGTGTTATAGCTGAAGGAAGTCGTTCAAACCAAAAAATGATGTTCCAACCAGCACCATTAACTGTAAATACTGTATTCACAAAATTAAAAGAAATTGCTTCAACAACTGGTACATCTTCAGGAATGAAAAAAGTAGATAAAATACAATCATTATTTGTAGCTTGTCGTCATACAGAGGCTCGATATTTAATTAGATCTTTAGCTGGAAAACTCAGAATAGGACTAGCAGAGCAATCTGTTTTGCAAGCTTTAGCTTTGGCATGTGCAATGACTCCTCCAGAACAAAAACGTCCGTTTGAAGTATTGAATGCCTCAAAGGGCATATCTTCTGATTCATTCAAACAGAAATATGATAAAACAGCTTTAATTCTTAAAACAACTTACTGTCAATGTCCCAATTACAATAAAATAATTCCAGTTTTACTAGAAAAGGGAATTGAAGAATTACCAAATGAATGTAAACTTACTCCTGGAATTCCATTAAAGCCTATGCTGGCTCATCCTACAAAGGGAATTCAGGAAGTGTTATCGCGATTGGAAGGATTGAAATTTACTTGTGAATATAAATATGATGGAGAAAGAGCACAAATTCATATTGCAGAAGATGGAACGGTTAAAATATACAGCAGAAATCAAGAAGATAATACTAGCAAATATCCAGATATTATTAACAGAATTTCAAATACACGAAGTGAAGAAGTAAAGAGCTGTGTTTTGGATTGTGAGGCTGTTGCTTGGGACAAAGAGAAGAAACAAATTCTGCCCTTCCAAATTCTTAGTACGAGAAAACGTAAAGACGCAAGTGAAACAGAAATTAAAGTACAAGTTTGCGTTTTTATGTTTGATTTATTATATTTTAATGGATTGGCTCTAGTCGAAGAACCTTTACAAAAACGTCGAGAACTTCTAAAAACCCATTTCAAAGAAATCGAAGGCGAATGGTGTTTCGCAAAAAGTTTAGATGTCCATACAGTCGATGAAGTTCAAGAATTTTTAGATGAATCTATTAAAGGAAATTGCGAAGGATTGATGATTAAAACATTAGAGAAAGACGCCACTTACGAAATTGCCAAGAGATCGCGAAACTGGCTTAAACTGAAAAAAGATTATTTGGAAGGAGTGGGAGATACTCTAGATTTAGTCGTCATTGGTGGTTACATTGGCAAGGGAAAACGAACTGGAACGTATGGTGGTTTCCTTTTGGCCTGTTATGACCAAGAAAATGAAGAATACCAAAGTATATGTAAAATCGGTACTGGTTTTAGCGAAGAAGATTTATCAAAACATACAGAAGCTCTGAAAGAATGCGTCATTGATGAAGCAAAATCTTATTATCGATGCGATTCTAGTCTTCAACCAGATCATTGGTTTGAACCAAAGTTAGTTTGGGAAGTTAAATGCGCAGATATGTCCATATCCCCCGTACACGGAGCGGCAAAAGGTATTGTTGATCCAGAAAAAGGTATTTCATTGCGTTTTCCAAGATTCATTCGAATTAGAGATGATAAGAACTGCGAAGATGCAACATCTGCTCAGCAAATTGCTGATATGTACTTAAGCCAGGAACAAATTAAGAATCAAACCTCATCCTCTAATGCAACAGCAGAAGAAGACTTTTACTAAATTTTTTATTTTATTAATTTTTGAACGTATAATAAGAATAATAAAGCAGCAATAAGCATATATAGATTAAGGGAAGCAAAAATATTCTTCTGCGAAGTAATTATTTGCATTTACAGACCATTGACTTTTGGTTAATTTTTGTAGATTTTTTGTGATTAATTAAATTATATCATTGTAAATACTATTTTTGTACGTACAAAAGTTTTGATAAGAGAAGACATAATTTTAAATTCATAAGCTTATTTATGCTTTATAAAAAATTCATCAGGAAATAAGTTTTTTTAAGAGCCCACAAAAAACTATAAAAAATTTGTACACAATCAGTTAAAAATTTGTATGTATATACCTATTTATAGTTTTTAATAAACTGTTTAATATTTAGAAAAATATTGCATTATATTTAATTACGAACATCGTTTATAAAAATTTCAAGATATTGTATTATTTTTTATACAGACATGAATTAATTAAATTTATGGTAAATTAGATTTATAAAATAATAGCTGTTTAAAGATGCCAGTTAATTTAGAATATAAAACTAACAATTTTTTTATAATTCTATCTTTTATTCTTTTCAATCATATTCAAGCTAATTACAATGCAGTTTTAATTACATTCGGATCTATGGCTCTTGAAAAAGAAGTCTTTCATACAAAAAGAGTAGACACTGGAAGGTCACGTCGGAAGAAAACGAAATTACGACATTCTCACATTTAACATAACACCAGTGTATATTGTGTCACAACAGGAATTCAAAATATTACATTGGTGCATAATAAAATTCTATACATATTTCTTTCTCGACTCTATCTAAAGGTAAATTATATCAACTGATCTGTCCACCACCTTACTTTCTTCTGAGTCGAAACGTTTAAGCGTTTTCTTGATAAAATAGATTTGAACACTTAATTGCGTGGAGTAATAATAAAATAGCTGATTCGCAAATGTAATCAGCAACCAAAAAATGCGCTTTGACTCAAAAGAAAAAGCTTTAAATCATTCGGGTTTGACTTCGCTTGTTTTCTACATTTTAAATCATTTTTCATTCGGAACAAGCAGAAAACTAAATTCTTTAAAGCATAAACAAACTCTTAATTTTACAGTTGTAACATATGATAATATTTAATTATAATAATTCATATAAACATTATCTCTATTATATTCTTGTTACAATATTTTTATCCTTTTACTTTATCGGCTCATTAGAAGAGCGACTTCAGACGTTTTATCAATAAACGTTTCGTCATTACTGCTTTAATTCCGCTTACGTTAGTATGTAATATAATTATTTTAGGTCTGAGGTCACCTTTCAACGAATCGTGTTCGCTTCTGTATTACATAAGCTATATACATACATAATGTATATAAATTTTTACTTTATATATATTACACATATATATTCTTCTGGCTCGTGTGTCTTCACATATTTTTCTCTACTTATTTCGGTGTAGGTTTCCATTCACAGAGAAAGGTAATAAAAGGTAATATGGCTTTCTTCGGGTTTTTTCTTTAAATTTAGCTATGCTCTCATTCGCTCTGGTATCGAAGAACATTTATTTCGATTTAACACTCATTTATCCTCTCATAGTCTTTGTTTACATTCAGAAAGTACTATCGATAAAATGTCAACAGACCTCTTTCAATTGTATTATCAACTCCTTTCACGTCTATGCACTGACTTTTATAAACAATTCGTATGTACAGTACTTTAAATAAAAAATATCTGTTAATTAATATAATCTACGATTTATATCTTTACTACAATAAACTTTAACTTACAAAATTTATATCAATCACTGCATAGAGCTAAAAAAGTGACGACATTGCTTTTTAAGGCCAAGGCGAATGATTTATCTATAACACTTTCTGCTCACATGTACTTTTTCAATTAGCAGCTAATATCTAATTGATTACTTTGAATATACTTAATAATATTCATAGTAATATATCATATGAATCTAGGTTTCTAAATGGGTAAGGAAAAGGACCAAGGAGGATGCGTCTTTAGACGAACATTATAATCGCGCGAAGTTTCTCGGTAGTTTTATGTCTATCTCTTGTTACCAATTAACGTTTTTATACAATAACTATATTTAAGTTGTATACACTCGACATCGAGACTTTACTCGAGCGTTTTTACATATTTGGATGGGGGAGCAGCTGCGACCTTATAAGTTTTGTTACTTATGCAATTGTTTAACAGACTTTTTCGACCTCGGTGTCGAGCGTCGTGCGCATATATTTCTCTTTTCTTAAATCTATATATATGAAATAAATGGCCTTACAATGATTTCTAGAATCATAGTGCTGAACTTGTTTTCTTTTTTTTATGTCGTTCGAGAAGAGAAGTCATCTAAAGAGGTTCGATTTTACTTTTACCTACAGAATAGAACCCGACTCCGTAAGAAGCTTTTTATAATTTCATAATAAAGTCTATAAAAGTGTTTCTTTCACTCTTGATATTCCCTTAACTTTAGTGTGATTTTACTATATTAATAATTTTTAAGTCTAATTTATAAAAATATTAAAGATATTTTAAAAATTCTTAATTTTCGCTTAGCACTTCTATATGCTAAATTTTATACTAAAATACTTTACTCAGGCCATTACTAATTTTTATAAATTGGATTATAATTTAATTCTTAAATAATTACTTTAAAAATCTGTAAAAAACGATAATATATTTTATAAATATCTATTATACAATAAAAAGTTTTAAAAATTTACGATTAGTCAATTGTGCTTCAAATGACAGAAATTTTATAAATATTTTTCTTACTTTAAAAATCTAAATACTATACTGAACTTTGACTTCTAAATTACCTATAAATTTGAAAATCCAAAATTTATAAATTTTAGGTACGAAAAATTCGATTTTTCCAGTATTTGCTATCAGCCATTATATTTAGAACATTTACAGATGACTTCCACAACTCGAAACGTTGTAGTAGAAAATACAAAAAAACGACTTTACGAAAGGCTGAAAATGCATAGACAAGTTGGACACTATATTTCTGTTTCAATTTTCTTCTATTTAAATTTATGAGCTATTTGATAACTGAACAAATAAAATAGTTTTATAGTCGTATTGCACTCGGAAGATAACATTTGTTAACATTAAGAAAATTAAAAAAATGTTAAACTTACATTGCTAAAATAAAAGTTTTTGAACATTTGGTACCTGAATCTAATATATCTACACATCGACTTATTATATCTTTAATCCTTGAGATTGTATAAAATTGAACGAAAAATATGTTTAAACCTTTTGTCTTTTTCTATCTAATATATTTTTACATGTATACTGTTTAATACACATACATTGAAATTTGTCTTTTTAGTTTGCACCTGCTTTTCCTAGTGATTATTATTTCTTTTACAATAGCACACACTGTTAAATGTAAAAGTGCGCCAAATACAAGTTATCAATTGCGAATCATTTATGTTTTCACCTTTTTTGAAAAGGACTCCGAAGATTAATTTTATTCTTATTTCATTGATTTAATTTTACTAACAAATGTTTTGTTGTAAAATATTATTATTTTCGTATGTTTTTATTCTTAATTCGTGGACCTCATTAATTCACTTATTTCTATAAGTTGGAGAATGCGAGAAAAACTTTATTAAAGAATAAAAAATGGTATATTTTAAAATATGATTAAATTGTATATATTTATTTATATTAAACAATTAAAATAAATTTTGATCTTTTTAATTTCATTGTTTTTCACACTTTTAATTTATTGTTATAAACAAAATTAAAGTAACATTTATAACAAAAACAATAACTTTGGTACTACAACAAAAATAATTTTTTAGAACTAAGAAAATATTCTGCAATATCTTTGTATGCATACAAAATTTTATATTCTTATTAAATAAAGTTTCAATACTTTTAAAATAAATTTAATCGTAGTTCTACCGTAAAATTACTACAATTCATAATTTTTGCATCTTGCATTACTCTTAATGATTTTTACATGCACTTACATTCTAATAAGAATGTATTGTTGAAAGTTGGAAACTTTCAATGCAACCAAAGCTCATTGAAGAAGTGTTAAAGCCGTTATAATTATATATATTAATAAAAATATAATTTGAAATTACTTAAACTAAATTAAATTTTAATAAAAATTAACGAAAATTCAAATTATTGAACAAAACATTGTTTCTGAATGCTAATTAAAAATAAATATTTTATAAAATAATAATTTGAATAGTGAATTGTAAAAATTGTGTTAAACGATTATTTTAAAGTATTTTAAAACTCTATGTTTTACATTTTAATTAAACACAAAAGTTTTTAAGTTGTTAAAATCTCCAACTCTTCTTTACACAGCTGTAACTCACTATGTAAAACTTTTGGTATCAGGAGATCCCACGTTTTTCTTTTTTAACATATCGAAGCGAGATTGCTGCAATTTGACTCTTTGTTCTTTTTATTTTGGTTGTAAACAAAATTAACGCTTACATTGGTTTCATGATTCAAAGCGCATTATGTATATTATACGTGATGCTATATCACCGTTGTCATTATTAGAACTTTAGATTCGTATTCGCGCAAGTTTATGGGCGAAAGATCGGTAACTTAGCTAGACTGCAGACTTCGGTTTCGCTCATTTTTACCAAATTAAGATTACAAAATTTATCACTGTAACTTTGCGCAGGACTCCAATAAGTTGAGTAAAAATGCGTAAAAAATGTATATACCCTTTGGATATTTAGTAAAATAAAATACCTAGATTCCGATAGTTCCAAACTTGACTTGATAGCACTCTAGTAGTACATATTCAATTCAATTTTTTCGAAAATCCGATTGGCCTAAATATAGAAAAAATCTATTACATTTCCTATTTTTTCTCAAGTGTGAGTAGACCTGCTGTGCATGCTGTTATTGCATATTAAACTATCAATCACAGATTGTAGTATCTAATACACACATCGCTTTTCATCAAACTCAGTAGAGCCCTTAATGAAAGAAGGAAGACATATATGTAAAAGTCAATTTTGAAAAAAATTATGTGTAAAATCAACTTGATCAAATTATTTTGATATAATTACTAAAAATGATGAATTATACTTTAAATTATTTTTAAATATTAACAGATTGCGAATATTATTATAATTTTATAAATATTTTAAAATTTTAAATATAAATGTTCAATTTGTTATAATATAAAACATATTTTTTAAAATATATTTTTGTTTTGCACATTTACTTTTATATTATGTCTCTTTTTTCATTATTTTAGTTACATATTTTAAGTCCAATGATCGATCTCAATAATTATAATATTATCATTTCCAATTGTTTAATTGTCTACTAGTGGAAAAGCAGTATTGTTATTTAATAAACAATATCTAAAAATGAAATAAATTGTTGAAATTGAAATATATGTTTTTCATGGAATAACTCACAAAACCCAACTCATAATAAATA
The DNA here is from genome assembly GCA_035582975.1 of Ormyrus labotus. Classification (NCBI taxonomy): domain Eukaryota; kingdom Metazoa; phylum Arthropoda; class Insecta; order Hymenoptera; family Ormyridae; genus Ormyrus; species Ormyrus labotus. The sequence continues at coordinate 725,275 of JAWWEO010000021.1, forward strand.
AAAGAAATATACAAAACTAATTGTGATTGATTTCAATCTAGGCATCTCTTTTACAGCAATGAAATTGTTAAAAACAAAAAAATGAATAATTATTAATCGTTTCACCGGTATTGATGCAAACATTGTGAATTAATAAAATAATATATACCTAAAAAGTATTAAAGCAAATGTATACAGTAAAGAAGTACTCAGATTTAAGTATCAGGTTTCGAAATTCCATAAATTAAATATAGTATATTCTCGAGGGTGCAGCTAACAAGCTTAAGGAAAGAAAAAATAAGCAGAGTAACTCAGGTAATAAAATTAACTCAATAAACCGAAATATCGAACTTTTCCATTAGTAGAACAATCCGACGTGCTGCAGCCTGTAGTTGGCGTCTGCTCAGTAGGATGCTAGCACCCCAGGTGGCGTGGGTACGACGACAGTATGCTGAGGTAGGGCAACAGCGGGCGCGGGTGGCGGTGCCAGCGGGTGACCAACAAGCACCGCCGCAGCGGCGGCAGCCGCTGATGGCAGAGGCAGAACCGGGGCACCGCTTGCCGCTGCAGCAGCGGCTGCCGCTTGTTGTCCTGCCAGAGCTGAAGCAGCGCTGCTAACCTGCGTAGGTGGACCCTCGGCTGCGTGTTTCCGCAAATGTCGCAACATATTGCCTTTCTCCACGAACGTCTTGCCGCAGTCGGGGCAGCTGTGCGGTCGCTCGTCCGAGTGCGAACGTCGATGGCTTACTAAATGACCCTTGCACATAAAGTCTTTCGGACACAAATCGCAACGGAACGGCCGCTCGGCCTGACTGCCCTTGTTGTGCGAGCGCATGTGGAAAAGGAGGTTTCCCTTCAAGGGGAAGCTCTTGCCACACTCCGTGCATACGAACGGTCTTTCGCCCGTATGGCAACGCATGTGGTTGATTAGGTGTTCCTGTATGAAAGATATCGAGAAAATAATTAGATTTTTTTTTGTAAATCTAAGCACTGAATAAAAATTTACGTGCCTTCTCTAAAATTTTTAGGGATAAAGTAAAAATTCACAAGGCAAAAATACTTGTAGAAATTAAGTTTTATTTCAACTAGGCTATATTTTAGAAGAGAAAGAAGCCACTTATTTGTAAATAAAATTTTCATAATTTGAATATGGAGTAAATAATTACTAGTTTTTATTATATACCTAATCAATAAATTATTATATCAAATTTCACAACAAGCAAGGCGATATTATTCTGAGATAAAAGCTTGATATTGTCAAAAAATTATGTGTACCCAAAAAGTAGTAGACTAGACTAATAATGTATTGTGAACGACATGCGCTGATAAAGTTAATTTCCGAAATTATAAAAAATGTTTAAAATTTCAGCTACTAATAGTCTAAAAGCAATGGTTATTTTTGTTATAATTAGCTCATATTAATAAATAAAATTATATTAATAACCAAAAGTCCTATAAAATAAAATTGGAAAAATTAAATTTATAAAGGTGATAAATTTAAGTAGTAAAATCGAAATATGTTCATACCCGCATGTAAACATGTATCACACTGGTATTTCGCTTAATTAATGATTATTTATAGGATAAACATTTTTTTCATGGCAAATAAAGTAATTTAAAAACTAAATTAGAAAAATATCTTTTGTCTTTATGAATGAACTATTTTTTTTTATCTAAAAGATGAATGAAAAAATGAACAAGATGATTCCGCATCAACGCATAATATTAACACAACTTTTTACTAAAACAATAATTGACCGGTGGTAAGTAATGAAATCAACATATAGTTAAAGTGAAGTAAAGTTTAAGGCTGACAAGGTGGAAAAATGCATATTTCTCTTACCTTTCTCGTGAACGGTTTGGAACAAACGTTGCAACAGTGAGACGAGTCGCCGGTGTGCTGCCTAAGATGGTTATTGAGGTGTTCCTTGCGCGTAAAGGTGCGCTGACAGAACTCGCAGCGGTGCGGCGATTCGCCGGTATGGATGCGCACATGATTCGTCAGGTGCTCCTTCCTCGTAAAGGACTTGGAGCAGAAGTGGCAACGATGGGGCGACTCGCCTGTGTGTTGACGCACGTGATTTGTCAAATGTTCCTTCCGCGTGAAGGATTTCGTGCAATACTGGCACTTGTGCGGTGACTCACCCGTGTGCTGCCTGACGTGGTTCACCAGGTGATCCTTCCGCGTAAACGCTTTCGGACAGTACTGACAGCGGAAGGGCGTCTCTCCTGCATTTGTTCAAATTCCGGTTTCTCTCTTTTTTTTTAACTTTTTTTTTTAAGTGTATACTTTTACGCTCTCGACACAAAGGTAATTCCGACCGTCGCAAGAGGCGGGAGAAATAATTTTTGTCTCGAAGAAAAAATTCATTTGATTGAAGAAACAAAATTTTGCACGTTAAAAAATGAAAATATTAATAGGCTGCAAAATATCTTTTTCTTATTTTTTAATATGTGGTTCTAAAAAATATTGTGCCATGTAACGGACAATCTAATGAATTTCTTTATTTTTCCGATTTTTTACTACGCCATTCAGACAACGGGGCATCACCTGCACAAGGCGAGTTTTGCCCAATGCAATGCACCAAGTGGCAGATCCAAATTTTCAATTTAGGTATAGTACGAATCCTCTAATTTAAACTTTCTGCACAAATTATGTGCATTTTTATGCCAAATTAGCAATAAGAATAAAAAAATTAAATTCAGCAATGAAATAATATGTTTCGTTACCTGTCAATTTACATACTTCTGGAAAGAAGAATTTTTAAACTTCATGCAAATTATTCACGTAGTAAACGCGATACGTGTATCAACGCATACAAATTTCATAGATGATTTTAAAGTGTTGTAAATACTTAATATTCTAGTTAACATTAAATTCAATAAATATAGTTTTCATTATAAGATATGCTATACTTAATTATAAAAGTTTTTGTCAAATCAATCAAAAATATAATGAAATAAATTTATGTACTCCGATCGAAATACAATAAAAATTAGATTAGTATGCAATTTCAAATAAAAGTCCATATTATTCAACCAAACATTAATGATACATAAAACAATTTCAATAAGATTTGCCATCTTTGTGTATTACATTCAAGAAAATTCTATGTAATGAATCATTTAAAAAATTTTCAAATAATTTAATATGTAGAATATCCTTAAAAATGTTTAATTTTAATAAGGAAAGAGCAGTTTTGTTAATGTTCAACTAACCAGTCACAGAGATTTTTTCATATTAAATATAAGCATATAAAAAAAATTGACGAATAATTTTCACTAAATGTTAGTAAACCAAGAACAGAGGCATGTATGTTTTTAATTTAGAAATTCTGTTTTCATTGAATTTTAAGAACATATAAGGATTAAACTAGTGAGGTGACATTAAAAACTGCGTGTAACTTGTAAAAAAATTAAAAAATATAGGCAAATGACTAAGCATATATGAGAGCGGTGTATAAGGCAGAATTGTGATGCTTCTAATGAAGTTAGTAGGAATGATGAAATATATTGTTATGATAAGACTAAAACTTGATTAAAAATTCAATACTCATGTAATGTCTGAATTTTTTTTATATTTAAGCTTTAAACTCAAATACAACTTTGGAAGTTAATTTTAGTTTAATTTTTTTAGAATTTTTATAATGTGTGAACAAGAAAATATGTATAGAAGAAACTTTAGACTACTCAAAAGTGAATTCTTTGAATTTATTCTCTTTATTGTGAAGGTCTTGCTTATTAACGTAAATAAAATGAAATAAAAGCAGTTATTTGTTTTGCATGAATAAAAAACTAAACGTCATAAGCTATATTTTAATTTTTAATTATCAAAATGGGAATGTGTACTCTGAACTAATCAGTACGTGTTTATACATAAAGGTTATTATATTTAACATGCAAGCTTCGACGTATAATTAAATAGTTTTATATAGATTTTGTCATAAATAAAATAAATTACAAAAACTTAACGAGCGACAAAACCAAATTTTCTAAATAATAAATTAAAGCTAAGTAAAATAATATATTTGAAAGGCAATAAAAATGTAATAATTTAACACAAGATCAAAATGATTACGGTTTCAATAAAGAACAAAATCATTTAATAAGCCAATATAATTAAAATGTAAAGCGTATGAGTACCATCGTGGAGTTTAATTAGTGAGCGATAGACAAGGAAGAAACAGAGAATAGAGTAAAAGAGAAAGTAATTGAGTTTGTTTTTGATTTTAATTTTGCCGAAGTGCACATCTCTGCCAACCGCTCTCACCTGTGTGTTGGCGGATGTGGTTAATAAGGTGTTCCTTTCTGGTGAACGATTTGGAGCAGAAGCCGCATCGGTGTGGTGACTCACCCGTGTGTTGCCTGACGTGATTCAGCAGGTGCTCCTTGCGCGTGAACGTTTTCGAACAGAAGTCACAGCGATGCGGCGTCTCGCCCGTATGCCACATAATGTGATTCGTGAAGTGCTCCTTACGCGTAAATGATTTGCCTGTAATAAAACAAGAAAACGATTTTTTGATTTACATAGTTCACAAAATATTTCATATTGTAATTTAAAGCATAGATTATTGTAAGAAAATGTTACTTTAATTTCTTTGAAAATCTGAAAGAAAACGTGAGCATTCAAAATTTATATTTATTTAATTTTTTTAATTCACTAATATTTATAATACAAAGCATATTTTTACATTATTTATTCAATTTTAATTGCATTTGAATAAAAATAATAGAAAAGTTATTCATTCATGAAAATCTAAAAATTTGCTAAAAGTAAAATATATGATAACGGTAAAGTACTCGACAACGCTATGCAAACTTCCATTAGTAAACACAAAAATATAGGCGTAAAGTAAAGCATCGAAAATGCCGGTCAAAGGGCAGAGACTTGACTGAGAGAAGGGGTAACAAAAGGGGAACGATTGCCGATCCGTGGGAGAGAAGGGATAACTGACTAGGGGTACTGGAATGCGCGCGCGGCGAGGGGAGGATGAGGAGTGCCGATGCTTGGGGCGAGGAGAGGGAACGAGGATGACGACGACGAAGCGATCAATCCTAGCGTGAATTTTATTTTTCGCCATCGAGCTGCTGCTAGTGGCGACGCGCGATAGATTATCTTTCGCCTTCTGTTGCTGTGGATGACCAGCTTTATGCGAGTCAGCAAAACGCCCTGTTGGCTTTCCGAGCATGCCAGCGTACGCTTTTAGTCTAGATCGCTTTTTCATCTATCTCCTTAACAATTATTATTGATGCAATACCATTGTAATAATATTATAATTTAAGATTATAAAAACTATAAAAAATAACAAAATTTATAAAAAAAACAAATTATTGTTATGTAAATATGAATATTCTGTTAATTAATACTTATTATTAACTATTAAAAGTACGTTTTACATTCTTCAACATACAATGAACTATGCTTTGTTCTACAACTAATTGAAATAAAAAAAGCACGTTTTAATTTTACATAAAAAATTAAATATTACAAAATAAAATAAATTTTATTTATTTTTATATTTAAAATCAAACAAATTAAATTTTCTAAATTACATAAATTAGTTTTTCAAGTATTGGAATTTTCATCTTAAAAATTTCTTGAAAAATAGGTAACAAACAATAGGCAAAAATTAAAAAATTAAATGAAATTAAAAAAGAGGTGAAGTTCTCGTACAAGTTTTGAAACAATGTTAAACTTACCGCAAATTTCGCAGCGGAAGGGTGTGTCGTTGGTATGTGATCGCATATGATTGGCCAAGTGTTCTTTTCTTGTATACTTTTTTCCGCAAACTTGACAGTGATGGGGCGTTTCGCCAGTATGCCACATCACGTGGTTCATGAAGTGTTCCTTGCGCGTAAAAGATTTCTTGCAGATGTCGCAACGATGCGGCGTTTCACCCGTATGCTTGCGCACGTGGTTCACCATGTGCTCTTTTCGCGTAAACGTCTTCGCACAGTATTGGCATCTGAATAGAAACATATTTACGTGTTAAAAAGAAACAAATTTTGGTCATTCAAAATAGTAAATGAGTAATAGTAAACTGTTTACTACTTCATTATGAAAATCTTTTAAAATTTAATAAAAATTAAAGTTAACATTTATTGGTAGTTCAAAGCACAAAATTGTATTACCTGTATGGAGTTTCTCCTGTGTGACACCTTGCATGATTATCAAGGTGTTCTTTTCTTGCAAAGCTTTTACCGCAAACCGTACAATTGTATGGTTTATCCGTGGCATGACGCTTCATGTGACGCTCCAATGACGGCGCATTAGCGAAAACATGAAAACAAACAGCGCACGTGAACATGGAACCGCCTAAATGGCACTTTCCATGGCGTGTTAAATCATTCGCAGTGGTGAATGCCTTTCCGCATACCTAATTATGAACAATATATAATTATAATTAAGTTTTTCTTTTTTTTTTTTTTAACTTAAAGCTGAAAATCAGCATTGTGTAAAAAGTTTTTTAATAACGTCTAATAAAAAAGTATAAATAAGTGCCTTTTTAAATTCAAAATGCAAATATATTTACCTGACATGTAAAAGGCTTTCTTTCTGTGTGATACCTTCGATGCACAATCAGCTGATACCGAAATTGAAAAATTTTGCCGCAAACTTCGCAGGCGTGGCTTCCTACGGAAACAGGCGATTGACTTGGACCCGGCGTTGCTTCTCCATCACTCGTTTTTATATCAAACTTGTTTAGTTGTACTTGCTGCACTATTGGTGTACCATTCTGTATGGTTGTTACTGTTTGTGTCGGCACTGTTCCACCAACAAGGGTTGTACCAGCGGCTATTTCACTTTGTAATTTTCCAAAAACTTCATGGTATGCCAGTAGCTGATTTATTTGGTTTAATTCCTCAACATTGACGGCTCCCTAAATATAAAACATTTTATGCAAATTAGGATAACTTAGCTTAATTTGATATATTTAGATATTCAATGATTCAAATATAAATAAGCTACCTTATTAATGTAATGGGATATATCAACTCCTAAGCTCTTTGCAAGATCTTGATCACTTGTGGCACTAATTTTTACAATAGAGCCATCTGCAGTTCGAACATCCATCATATGGCCTCCAGCTTTTAAATCGGGTACTTGAAACCTATAAATTATTATGAATAAAATACAAACTTTGTTGAAATTTGTTTTTATATTTTAAAATATTTGAAAATATTACTGAGTCATGTTTAATTGTCTTATTTCTTCTTTCTTTTCCACCTTCTCCACAACACCAGGATTAGCTCCATCTGCAGAAGAAGCACCACCAATGCTAACACCGATTTGTTGTTGTTGCTGTTGTTGCTGCTGTTGTTGCTGCTGCTGATGCATCAAACTTTGTTGCAAATCCTGAGCTTGTTGATGATGATCATTCTGTGTATGTGCATGTGTATGGTTATCCGATGCTTCCTCCTTCGATTTCTCATCCCTACTAGAGTTTTGATTTGATTGTGCTGCAGCCTGAGCATTTTGGTGATTTTGCAGCTGATGATGTGCTTGAACTTGATGCAGTTGTGCTTGCTGCTGCTGTGTTTGCATCTGCTGCTGCATCTGGGCATGAGCAGCCTGCAAATGACTCACACTAGCTTGGAGATGGCTGCCATCTAATGTAAGTCCTGGAAGAGACACTGGAATCTAGAAAAAAAAAATTATTATTAATAAATGTGTAAATATTCATATTTATAGTTATTAGTATAAAATTTGTATAGTTATTAGTAATATTTACTCAAATTAAAAATTAATCTAATTACAATTTATAATTCATTGTATTATAATTGAAAATTTACTTATTTTTAAAGTAATATTTTATATATATCAAAATTACATTATCATAAAATTTTACAACCATGCAATTCTATTATTTTAATTAATAGTACATATTTTCACACCTACTACAAATATTAAACATCAAGTTTTACAAAAGCAGTATTTTACTTATACACATATTACTTGAAAATCCTTCTAATATTTTTTGTAAGTTTACTACTAAATTATAGATATATCTTCCACATTGTCTACTGTAAAATAATAACATGCAATTTTATTAAAACAAACCTGTGCAGTAGTTTGCAAAGAACCATGGTGATTGCTCCTACTGACTGGTGGTTGGTGGTGATGTGATGTTGAAGTTTGATGATGAGATGCAGATGCTAGTGACATATCCTGGTTCAATAAAGTCGCTGAATCTTTGGTGTTCTGAGCTTCAGTGCTTCCTGCACCACCTCTATGTTGAGGATGGTAACAGACTTGGGGTATTGGCCCCGGAAAGAGATTGGTAAGGACCCAGTATTTAGCTACTGAAGATGCTAAAGCTACAGCTGTACCTACACGGAGGTCTGTAGATGTCTGAGAATTACTCCCTGCATTAAGGCTCGTTGGGGTTACCAGACTGCCTGGATAAGAGGGACGGCCACTTTGACCTGTGTTTACTTCCTACAGATATACATTCAAAGAATTGTACAACATCAATTAAACATGCAGCTGCATGCATTATAAATTGAAACAACCAACAAATGCACTATTATAATATATAATATATACTAATATAATTTCAACATATCGATATATTAAGATTAATTTTTAGTATTCAATAAAAACCATGCATCTAGTAACACCATTAACATTTTTTAAAGCTTTTGCTTACATTTACAAACAGCTTTTGTGTTTATAAATATTACACAATATCCATGTCAATCTACTACAACAAACAGTTTTATAAATAATAATAAAAAAAAAATACAACACTACTCACAATAAGTCAAATACTATGCCTTTTTTTAAATTTTCTACTAAATTATTAATTAATATCATAATACATAAAAAAAGTAAATTAGAAATTCACATTTGTTGGTGAAAATTTCAACATATACAAAATATGTATGATTGCTCACCTCTTGTTGTGCCTGCGTTGTCGCTGGCAGAGCATGCTGCTCACTATTCATTTTTGTTTAATAATAATCATTGGTCAAGCACTTCCTGCATTCTTCATTTTCAGTTCTGTAAAAAAGGATTTGATTAAGAATCATTAATTATAAATAATTTTATTAATAATTAATAATTTAGTAACAAAAATCAAAAATAAGTAAATGGATGTGATGGAAATAAATTGAACTATAATAAATGTATTTAAAACTAAATAAATATTTTGAATATTTAATTTTTTAATAATCAAATAATATAAAAGGATTTGTTTTTTAAATTAAATGAAGTAATATTTATATTGAATATTTATAATTATAAAATAATTATTTAAATAAAAGTAAAATTCCAAATTTTCCATAATTATTTTTAATGTTTTATGAAGTATATCCTTGCTCCATATAAGAATAGTTATAGTAATTTTTTCTATAAATTGAAGTAGGTCTTCCTGTTTTTTTCGAAATTTGTAAAAATGATTTAACTTTATAAGAAAAATAACTGATAAAAAATCTTAAAACCATAAACTTATGGTATTTTTAAGGTTCAACTATAATTAATAGATTCAATTTACTTAGTTTATAATAAACACCATATGTTTTCGCTCACTCTCGTGCATCTTTATTTGCGGAAAAAAAATTGTTATTCTACATATCATCGCTCCTATCCTCTCAACGCGAGACGTCTATAGCAGTCCGATGCTTAAAAACACTCGTTCGTCATAAGTACTGAAGCAGCAAAAGCATCTTTTTTCGAAAAGCGTTCTGCGCAAAAACTCGTTTTTTTTTTTAAGAACGCAGAACGACGAAAAAAGCGCCGATCGCCAAGAGTCCGTACGGTGACTCATCGCGAATTGGCCCACAACAAAGCCCTACAAGAACAACAGACTGCGCAAACACAAACACCTCGGAAAGCTCCCGAGCTTAACCTAAGCATAGCTGAAAATGATCTCGCAAGTTCGAAAAAACAAAGTCTCGTAAAAGCAAGGTGCGCGTTTGATTACATCGCGCGCGAGTATACACAGAGAGGAGAAGGCGAATGCGCGACAAGGCATCCACACACTTTTAACTTCCTTCTCTCTCCTGAGGCGCGATCGCGACTCCCCAAGGCGAAGAATCGCATACACGGGCGCGGGGGGCTCTCCTCTAAAATTACCGCGCGGTCCGACTGCGACTGCTTTTTCCACTACTGGCGCGCGCTGGCGGCAAGATGGTTGCCCTGCTTACCCACACATGAACCAGCGCCGCGCACGTGTGTATACGTGGAGGTTCGTGCTGGCCGCCTGGCAATATGGACACGCTAATCGTTGTGTAAGTCGCATAGCGGCCCTAAGCTCGTCGTAAACAGCCCGCGGGAAGAGCGCAGGAGGTGAAGTCGGCGCGGGAGACTCACGTGGTGTCCGGTGCCATCGGTAACGGCAGTGGCGGGCTTTCCTTTCCTCCGTCCTCCTCGCGGGAGAGGCTCCCCGTGCGTCGCGCTCTCCGGCACGTATATAAAAAGAGCGGCGCCGCCGCACTCACGCACACACAAAGGCACGTGCGGGATCGGGAGATCGAGGCGAGTCGAGCACTGCGCGGCGCGGGCTTCCCGGATTTCGCGAGAGCCGGCGATTTACGGTGGAGCCGAGCCGATTTTTTTTCTCAGCTGGACGAGCGGAAGAAAAGATTGCTCGAGGAGTACCAGTGTGTCATGGCGGCAGCAGCGGTGTCCCCCGGTGTCCGTCCGTCCGTCTCTCTCCTCGTCTTCTTCTTCACTTGCGGCGCTTGCAGGCAGAGCGGAGACTCCCCTCCTCCTCCCCCGCGAGTCGACCCGCGCCCGCCACCGAACGCCTCCCACTGCTCCCTGCCGGTTTTTTCGGAGCAGGATGTGGGGAGGGGCTCCCCCCCCTGCCCCGATCACGAGCTGATAACTTGACCGTCCCTGATACCGTCAGCTTTTACAAAACTTCAATGCGGAACCGATTTTGAGTCTGATAATACCTGAGCCTGAACTTCAACAAAGAGTTTATCAATTATTGGCACTTGCAAATCAAGCAGTTTTAAAAGACAATATAGTAGACTTGCTAGACGAATTGGATTGTACAAGTTTAATAATGTATTTTTTTTTACAAAAAACTTCAATTCTATGATTTGTAAAACTCGGTTTTGAAACTTTAATTATTATAAACTATAGGCAGCAGTGCCCAAGGCTTATAAGCATTGAACAAAGTATAACAGTAGATTTAAACCTCTTTTTTTTAACAATTGGATTTGGGTTTTAAAGAATAATTTAAGCCATGACCAGGTGCTAAAGCAGGTTTAAACTACACTAACTCCAAATATTTCGCACACGTTAGTGTGAAAAACTAAACTGCTAAAATATGCTAAATATGCTAAAATACTTTTACGTCTCAGTTTTACGTACGTTTACGTATCTAAGACTTCAGCGTTTAAAGTATATAATTTCAAAATTAATTGGAGAGTGATCAATCAATATTCGTATCAGAAACATTTCAATTCCGTAATGATATTACGCTGGTTGGATAAGAAACGCAATTAAAAATTGATTTGCACTTATATATTCAGTACCCACTGAATTCAAATTATGAATGCATGCTTTACTACCTACTCACACTTTACTATAAAATGTAAGTAATACACTATACGACAAGCCTCCTTATCCTGAATTCTCCGAAGCTTTTGGCGCTAAAAAAGAAAAACAGCGGAAAGACGGTCCCGGACTGGTCACTGACGATTCATAAATTGATCACGTGACGTATGACGCGACGAATACATAACATCACCCTCCCCCCTCCGCTTATCGCGGGGGAACGGAGCCCCCTCGCGCCTATCAACCGCTCCCCTCCCCCGCGGTGCGCAAGCGGCAAGCGGTTCATTTTTCGGTCGGCCCCCCCTTCCTCTCTCCCCCCTTTCGACAACATCGCGTGTGTACGTATAGGCTTACGCACACGGCGGGACGTCTCTATGTCGTCGACTCGAGCCGCCGCCCCGCTTACATTCATTTTTGACGCCATCATGCTGGCCATTATATATGTTACAGTGTCCGATTTTTTATTCGAAGATTTTTTTGTTACAGGATATTTCGACTTAGGTTTGAGGTTACAGAATTCGCGCCAATTTGATGGTGCGTCGCGCGCGGTATATGCTGCGAGCTCGAGTGTGAGAGGCAGATCCAGCAGGTTGAGCGATCGGTTTTGTTATTTTTACGCATTATCCTTATGCTATAATTAGCTGAGAATTATGATTATGAGCTAATGCCTTTTTATCACACTTGACACTGCTGTAGTAAATTGCGCGATTACCTCTTTGTACCAGGAAAAATATCGTATTTACAAAAATTTCCAAGTTTTATCACTCTTGCTTCAGGGAAAAAATAGATTTGCGAAATTCGCACGATAAAATATCTGATAATATCTTTGATAGTTAGTTTTATTAATTGAAACTATTCCATTGTAAATTAGGTAAGTTTGCCGAAGTCTACCTGAAATGGACTAGAATACAACTTTATTCTTAGCCACGATTCGCCTAAATTAGTTGGCATCTATTCAAAATTCCAGCTGGAAATTTTCCTAAATTAATTAGAAATAAATTGGAAATAATTTGAAAGAACAACGATAGTCTTTAAAACCATTTAATTTCATTTTGTTGCTAACGTAAAAACTGATCTTATAATTTGCGCGAATATCAATAAAGCAAATGAAATTATGATTAAGATGTGATTTTATAGAAAGATATTGTTTTCTCTTTGAGCAAAAATTTTTTGGTTGTACATCAGTAAAAGGTTCAAAGGGAATAGTAAAATTTTTTGAAGACTAAACATAAGATTATCGACATTAATTATAGAGATTTAACATTTTTGTACAATTGTGGTATTTTTTATTTATTTCTACTGTAGTATAAATAATAAAGTTTTATAAATAAAAACTATTTTTATAAAAAAAATATTTAATTATCAGCAAAATATCTTCTGTTAAAAAATATATAAATTTGATTACAGAACAATTTAATTAGAAATTAAACTTACAGAAAGCTAGGAAATTAAATGTTTTATTATATATTTTCCGTTAATAATGTGAAAGCGTAAAAAATTTTGCAAATTTGTTATCAAATAAGTACAAGAGATACAAATAGATTTAGGTACTTGATGAATTAAATATTTATAACTTATGTACTTAACAAGTAGTGTTTGCTAATAGATTCGATCAATCCACGAGATCTAACTTATCGACATTTTGATGCCGCCATGCCAATTGCCAAAAATAAATATACTATTATATTTATATTATATATAATTTTGGATGTAGGAAAATATAAAAAAAAAAATATTAATGTGTTAAAAAATTAAAACATATTTATGTTTGATTTTAATTTATTTCTAAAATACCTGTTCTAACGTAAAATAAAGTCAATTAGCAAATGCTTTATTTAGATTATTATATTTGCGTAAAATAATCTATATTGCAATTATTACATAAGCAGAAAATTTCTTTTGTAACCTATATTTGCATAGAGAGATCGAAGTTAAGAAATGAAAATGTGATAAGAAAGGATCCCGGGAGCATTGGACGTAAAATGATGCACTTGTCGCGCTCCTCGCGCGCGTGTCACCGAGAGCGAGAGCGCACCAAAAAAATACGTAATAAGGGACCGAACTCTCCCTCTCACTTCTTCTCACACATGCTCACACGCGCTCCGGCCTTAGCTCGTGCAGTTTAGCAGCGGGAGTGCAATTACACTCGTGCGCACAAGCACACGGGCTGATTATGCGCGCGCAGCGTGCTCGCTTGTGTGCGTGCAGAAACGCTTGGCAGGCTCAGAGCAGGAGGCAGAGAAGGTGTACAAAGTGCAACGCAAGCGAGAGGGCGATAGGATAGATGTGTCGGGCTAGAGCGAGAGGGAGCCGGAAATGAAGAAATGGCGGAGTGGCAGCAGGAGCACTGAGTGCATTCGACGGACTCCTGTTTGAGTCGCGTGCGCCGCTAAGGGAAAATGCCGCCGCCGTCGGCAAGGAGCTCCGCCAAGGATTAGCGGACTCGTTTCCACGGACACCCGGGACACACACAGCGGCTCGTTTTCTTTCCTTCTCTCTCATTCATTCTCTCTATCTGTCTGCCTGCTTCCCAGGCTACTCCTGAGTAGCCGTAACAGACAAGCGCCGCGTGCCTCCGGAAAAGCAAACGTACTGACTCAGACGGATGTTATATATCGGCAAGTGGATGATACAGTCATTGTTTAAATATCCTGCGGATGAGGTGACTACTCTACATGAACTGTTAATCCTAGCTGAGTCCTTGTTTTATGTGACCATGAGTCCTTCGGGTCAAGGGCTGTTTTTCAGTGGAGAATAGAGTTGATTGCAGTTGTATTTAAGGTAAGGATTTATTGGAGTTTTTGGAGCAAGTTGCATTTAAAAGAAAGTTTGAAAATTCATATGTAAGTTGCTTTAATCATTATAATGGAAACCAAGCTAGGCTGGACATGCTTTTTGCAATGTGTTTATGTATTGGTTATTTTAAAATAATTCAAGAATTATAAATATGTGTTCTAATAGAAATTCATTATTAAACCTTTAATCTATACATTAAATAATTGTAATTAAGTAGAACAAATAAAATATCTATTTGTATTTCATTTACCTTACATATCTTAAATCTTATCAAAAAGTTGCATACTATAAAACCACTGTTTCAAATGCGCACTAGATATGAACTTATCAAAATTAGTAGTAGCATATAAACGTATTCTATTTAATCCAAACATTTAAATATACTTTTAAATTTCTATAAATTAATTGATTAAATTTTTTATCAGTTAACTTTAATTTCTAAATAAAAATCGTGCATGAAACTAAATGTATTAATGCTGTTTTAAATTTAAAAGAATTAAAATTTACATAATATTTTTTTTTATTTTTTATATTCTTATACAAATTTTTTATAAAATAAATTCAGAGTATTCCTTTAGAACCTTTTTATAACTAAACAAGGTACTATTAATAGTTGCAACTTTTATAAGGATTTATCATCTTAATTATTGGTATAATAAATATCTAAATCAATATATTTCTTTAAATAGAAACTCCAAGAGCCATGGATGAGTGCATGCTCAATGACTTGCTGGAATGTTCAGTGTGTTTGGAGAGGCTGGATACCTCCAGTAAGGTTCTACCATGTCAGCATACCTTCTGCAGGAAGTGCCTCGAGGAAATAGTCAGCACACACCGAGAATTACGTTGTCCAGAATGTCGAATTCTTGTTAATGCCAAGGTGGAAGAGCTGCCACCGAACGTTCTCTTAATGAGGATTTTGGAAGGCATGAAAAATGCTACTCCTAAAGGCAACAAAACACCACAAAGAATTCATCATGCTCCTCAGAGATTAGTTGGTGGCCATCAAATTACTCCAATAAGTCCAACTGTAACCCCCAATCCTCCAGTTGCAATCGTTGCACCAGAATCAGCTCAACAAGTCAATGTTGCTGCAAAACAGGTTCATCTTCACAATCGACCTTACGGCCGTGCCATCTATGAATATTCTTCTAAGGTTCCAGGGTAAGTAAACTTTCATTAATTTATTTATAAGTACTATTATTGTCTTTTTTAGATTTTTACTTAAATTAATAAATTATTTTATAAGTACAAATTATTATAAAACTTAGCATTAACGTATAAAAGTCATATAATTTTTACAGAGATTTAAGTTTTAAAAAAGGAGACATCATAATTTTAAGAAAGAAAATAGACAACAATTGGTATTTTGGAGAAAGTGGAGCTAGCCATGGCGTTTTTCCATTGTCATACGTACAAGTAAGATCTGCTTTAAAATCTGCTTTTTGTACATTTTAATCATGTTACAGTTACAACACATTTGCAGCTTTATTTTTTTTAATTTTAGGTAATGACTCCATTACCTCCACATGTTCCTCAGTGTAAAGCTCTTTATGACTTTCGGATGTCAAATGATGAGGAAGATGGATGTCTCACTTTTAATAAGGTATTTCACATAACTAATATTAAACATAAATTGTTATTTATTTTAAAAATTTTGTAACAATTTATATTTTTTAGGGAGAAGTTATTAGCGTTATCAGAAGAGTTGACGAAAATTGGGCTGAAGGTAAACTCCTGGATCGAATAGGTATCTTTCCTTTAGCTTTTGTAGAGCTTAACAGCGTTGCAAGAGCATTAATGAAGCTTTCCACAAAGTAAGTAATGATATTTTATTCAGAGAATGTTTTACCAAATATGATTTAATACAAAATTCTTTCATTCTGTAATATTAGTGTGCAACCTGGACCATCGAGAGTTGCACCACCAACTCCAACCAATGAAGAAACTACTCCACTAATACCTACTGATCATTCACGCACAGTTCAAACGTCGAGTCAACCAAGCCAACAAATTACACCTGTAAAATAAAAATGAAAATGATTCCTTTATTTTTTTTTTAAATATGCTATAGTTATCTAATTATTTATCAAATGGCTTTTTTAGGCCCCCGTTCTGCCCATTTCCGACTCGAGCTCAAACGTGTCGTCAGGCGGAAGTTCGACGACAACTTCTTCCCCTGTGATAACTAGCCCAAGTTCCAGTAGCTCAAGTACGACTCCGAGTAGCCCGAGTAGCCCAGCCATATCACCACCTACGGTGGCCAACCGTCATAGTACAAAAAGGCACAGTTTTACTGCAGTAAATAGTGCTCATCAAATGCAACCTCAGCAACGACATAGTGCCGAAATATTGAGCTTAGCTGTTGATGCTGCCCTTGGAGGTAGTGAAGTTGCAACTAATGATCCTGCTTTCACCTCCAGTCAAGTATGTACTTTGTAGCATTTATTTTCTTCAAGAACTCTTCATTCAATATTAATACTTTAAATGTGAATGTATAGACGACCGGAAGCGCTGGAGATCACAATCCTCGTCACAAACGTAGTGGAAGCAGTGATTTAGTACTTTCGCAAACGTCATCGATGTCTAGTAGTGTACCAACTCATTCTTCGACATCATCATCCGCTAGTGCAGCAGCTTCATCAGCTACTGCATTGAGTAGTAGCAGCAATCTGCCGGCTGCATATATTGCATTATATCCATATAAACCACAGAAAGCTGACGAGTTGGAGCTAAGAAAAGGCGGTATTTATGTAGTAACAGAGAGATGTCAGGATGGTTGGTTTAAAGGCACCTCTAATCGTACACAGAAATGCGGTGTTTTTCCTGGAAATTATGTAACACCAGCAAAGTAAGCAACACTAATTTATATAATTAAAATATATATTTAATTTGAGATTTGAGATTAATTAAAAATTCAGTTTCAAAACTACAAACAACTAATTCCGGTTTGGGACTCATTTATCTGACGGAATCTATTTTTTATTTAATTCTACTAAAATTGGTTCTTAATAAAATATGGTAATTTAGTAATTTATTCTTTAAAAGTAAATTTATTATAAAATACATATTTGCGTCTACGAAAATTCTTCACGATAGAGGATGGCATTGCAGTATTAATTAAACTACTAGCGGATACTAATTTATTGATAGTAGGACGAGGCGATCATAACTATTCATCAACGATTATAATTTTTCATACTTTGATTCTTAGACACATTAAATTTCGTAATTTGTTTCTATATTGTGCATATTAATTTCTTAAAGAAATATCTATTGTAGCCAAAGTAAGAGCAAATTTTATTTTATAAAGCAGCAGTAAAGCAAAATCACTTGCTTCGCATATTTTGTTAGCGTGAACATTATATGTTACTTTTTAAAATAATTCCCGTAACATAATAATGTTGTATAGTTTCTAAATATAACTAAATATAGTTTCATTACAAATTTTAATATTTGTCACAGAAAATAAAGAACAAATATTATTTATATTTAAAGATGTCAGCGAACAGTGTGTCGATCACCCAGCAGCGGACCATCGCAAAGTAGCAGTAATGCTTGCGCTAATGCTGCGCCATCCTCACAGCCAAGCGGTACGGATACGCGCATGGCTGTCTCATATACAAAAGCCAAGGGCGCAGCGCCGCAACCGTACGGTCTTTGCAAGCTACCGCCACCGGAGTTGCCGCCACGTGCTCTTAGTCCTGGACCTGCTGGAGCATCTTGGCACAGTCCCAGGCAACCAGTTCAAACACAGAGCCCACCACGGCCGTCAGATCAAGCTGTTCCAGCGGCTGCTTCAATCGGGAGAAGTCATAGTGCAGTTATGCCTGCAATGTTCGGTAAGATTAATTTAAATAATTTGTTATTTTTTCATGCATAGATTTGTATATTCATGATTCTGATAGCTTCACCAGGCAAGCTCCCAATAGCCACAACGAATGCTGTCAGTGGAACATCGCTCGCAATAACAACTTCTGTAGCTGATTCAAGCAAAAGTCCAATAAATACCGCACATGCTGTATCAGCTTCTGCTGGTGCTTCTGTTTCAGCTGCAACACCAAAATCTACAGAAAAAGTAAGGAAAATATAAAACTAAATAATACAATTTTTTTTAAATATTTAATTCTTATGAAAATCACTTTTCATTAAAATATTATTGACTAATTTTAGGTGAAGGAAAAGAAAGAAAAAGGAGTTTCACTAATGCGACGTTTAACAAACATTAAAAAGTCCAAATCACCTCCTCCATCAACATATTCAATGGACAATCCAGTTTTTGATGATGGAAACACAAGTCAACCCTCCTCAATCAATCCCATTCATGTTCGGTAAGTCATCGTTTTTTTAACAGCTACATTATACTGTTTGTGTTTTGCTTTGTGTTTTGAGGCTCGCATTACGTACATACTAAGTGATTTTGTTTTGTTATTTTTTATTTGTGAATAATGAATATTTGACAATAGTTTTATTTTATGAATTTTGCTTAATTGCATGTTTTAGAAAATTTACAGCATTGCACGTATATGTTTTATAGAAAGTGCGCTGTTTTACATACGAGCTTTCCGCTATTTTTTCCCATATTTTTATTTAATAGCAATAGTTTTATCACCTAAAATTAAAGACTTGAATAATACACGAAATAGAGTAAAAAGGAAGAAGTCCAAAGTATATATTACATTAAACTGATTTATTCCTGAGTAGAATCTCGTTCACTGAACATTCTCTAACTAAGACATTAAAACCAAAGAATTTTAAATGTTTTTATAAAATCTATACAGTTATTCTTAAATTTTGACCGAATTATTCAAAATTCTTTCAAATATTATATTATTGATTGTAAAAAAGTTTTAATTGCTCTTTCTGCATATTCATAAATAAATTATTATACAAGCCATCAAAGCCGAACGTTTGATTAAAAAAAAAATTATTTTTGCCTAATGTTGCTAATATTATTAATATTCTTAATAATTAATATTAATATTAATTAATTAATATTAATATTATTAATAATATTCTTCCTGGGGGCTCGGTTTGATTAAATATTAGATCAGGGTCGTGTCCAAGTCAGTTGCTCCAGGTGGGACCCTCGCAGGATTTAAATTCTTCTACGAACAGCCACCACCGCATTTTCCCGGGACAAGGTCACTCCACAACTTCCCAACGGGTGAAACATAAAGAGAGGCCTTCTTTGCCCGTAAGCTTCCTCCAGAGGTTAGTTATTACCCTAACCATATAAATACAAATCCTCTTTGAAAAAGAGGCTCCTTATTTTTGTAATTTTATAACATAAAAAACTGGAATAACGTAAACGAGGTAAAGTTTAATGAGGGTATATAGAAAATACATTATCCATACGAATTCAGCAATTTTTGTGTTTATTATAAAATTTTGAACGAGTTTGTTTTCCAAAATATAAGTTTTTATTTGCTTGCTATATTATTGCTGTGTTATTATTGCAATGCACATTAAGTCTTGTCTAAAAAAAATGATCTCTTTATTTTTTAATATTTTATTAAACGATTAATGTGTCTACTTAATGATCTTACAAAGCTATGTTTTTATTGGATAAAAGTTTGCTTCTTATGCCACGTTGCTACTTAGCTCACGTAATATAAGCTTGTTATACGTTTGTGTTGTATTGAAGAGTTACATGTATGAAATGACATTTTAAAGAAAATTTGAAGATATATCGAGTTCTGTAATCCTGTATATTATAGGTATTGTAAATTTCACTTTAAAATTTGATAATATTTTAAATTTAATTTTGAGCACTAGCATGAATTAAAATTTAAAATTTGTTGAGTTTGCAATATCAAACTTTTAAAAATCGAGATATGCTGGTGAGTATAAGAATTTAACTAAAAACTTTTTATTCTATATTATGGAAATTTTAAGATCCATATTTTTATACACGAAATTAAGCTATTACACTTTATTTTTTTAAAATTAACTTATTATGTTAATTTATTAAGTTAACGTATAAACTTGCGCATGTTTAAAATTTACTAAAAATCTTAATTTAGAAAAAGTATTATTTTAATTATTATTTATGTGGCACAAAGTGTAAATAACAATTCAGTTCTGTTTTTTATTCTAATTTAAAGTTGATTTACAGTTGATTTATCGAAAATTGTTTAATCTTTCAATATTTTTATAGGTCTGGAGAAATGGGTGGTAATAATACTGGCACTTTGAGTAATCATCATCGTAAAAGCAATTCTCTAGATGCAGGATCAGGAAAACAAACGAAACAATCATTTTCAAGTCGGGAAAGGTATGTAAATATGTATTTTTTTTTCTAAAATAGTACGATATACAGTTGCGTCGTAAAAATTTTTCCTGATGCAATAAGAAATCTCCAAAAAAGAGTGTATCGATGTTTTTAAGTCAATAGAAAGTAGCAAACATATCGATATAACAAGTCACTTTCTTTGTTATTGCTAGATTAACCAGATTTACCAGAAAACTCACAGGAAGCATGTTTACAGATTCCGATGTATAGTGCCCTATCCGCCCAACAGCGAGTTCGAGCTGGAGCTCCGCATTGGAGACATCATTTATGTGCACAAAAAGCGCGATGATGGTTGGTATAAAGGGACGCAGCAACGCACCGGCCGCACTGGACTATTTCCTGCGAGTTTTGTTGAGTCCTTCTGAGATTCGAGGAGGTCTGGTCTTGTTCTCGAGACCTGTATATAAAGTTGACTACGAAGCTCGCTTGGCAGCCTTGCTCCAACGAAGGAGAGTGATAGAAAAAGTATTGTCTCTGAATATAGGAGTTGGTATCACACGTTTTTAAATTTGGCAGTCGTTGACTTCCTTTTATTTATTGGGAAAGAATGTGTCACTGAAAATTATTAATCTTTGTTTAACAACAAAACTGTTATAAAGTTAACTGTTTTACTTTTTTGTTTCAATGTAATTTAATATTAAGTTACAGTGAAGTCGATTTAATAAGAGTTTTGTTAAATTTGGTTTTATTTGGTTTTAAATTGTGATAAAATTATTCAAAATTTTAACAGAAATGAACATATTTGAAACTATTTTTCAAAAATTAAGTTTTTCTATTTATTTTCGTTATAATCATTCTAAAAATTAATCATAAAAAGCGAAAAAGTAGAAAATTTATTTGAAAACAAGTTTGGTACTTATTTATTAATGAGATATGTATGAGCAATCTTTTCTTGGTGTGATTAAGAGTACAAAAAATAAAAAGAACTTAAAGCACCGCTAATTATTCCTTAAGTAATGATAAATGAACGCACAGTATACGTACAGTAGTTTAAAGATATATATATATATATATATATAAGATGAGTATTAAAACCATTCGGGCAAATTTAATAAAAAAACGCTTTTTCAAAGTATTATATTTTTTAGTTTTTTAATAATTTATAATTTGAAGGGTTTGTTTAAAATTATTAACAATATGTATTTGCATCAAAATGTATTTCGTAAAAATGAGTGGTACTAGTCTAGTAATCTTGAGATCAACTAAGTTTCAAGAATTTTTAGTTTAAACCCTCTTATTTAAAAAATTAATTTTGATTAATTTCGATTAATTTATTTCATAAATATTCTGAAAATAAATTAAAAATTACAAATTTCTTTGAAGAAAATATAACTTTTACTTTAATAATTAAATGTTATTAAATTGCTTTTTCGATGCATAGATGCGTAAAATTCGTTTTTATGCACTATTTAGGGGGCGTAAAATGCGATTTTACGCCCTTCTACAAAACACCTAAAATTGAATTTTTTGTTCAGTAAGGGTATGTACGCGATTTTAGGTCTCCGCAAAACAGGAAGTAAAAATGAATTAATTCACCTGTGCATCGAAAAATAATGTTCGTCACACGGGCTTAATTAGACTTTTACACTCTAGTGCGATCGCGATCGAGGCGTAGAAGTCGATTTTACGCTCCTGTGACGAAAAGTACTATTAATATAAATTGAAAACATTCACTAAAAATTTAGAAAAAGAAAATCATAATTTGTGCTCAAATTGACGCGGCTAAATAATAATATTACTCATAAAAATTACTTTTGTTAAAAATTAGCGGTGCCCGATTCTCTTGTCAGTTTTGTATGTTTGCTGAAGTTAATGGGCATGATCAATTTTTGTGCGTACTATTAGATTTTAATATCTATAAAGAATAAAACGATATTGGAGAAAACAAATTGAGACAGTGCAATGTGATACGCGCACAGACTATAGTGAATTTTACTTGCTGCGAGCTTTCGTCAGTTGACGTTAAACATAGGAACAAACTGCCATGAATACATATACAAAAGTAGACATGACTGCTAAATAAATTATTACTACAATTATAATGTTAATAACGAGAAGATATTAACTTTTAAGTGTTAAATTTCGTGCAATTTTTGTACTGCCATTAGAATGGGTTATGTTTTGGCTCTTTTTTTAACTATTTCAACAAAATAGTATAAAAATATTATTGAAAAAACTATGTTGCCTGTATTTTAAACGGGCTGTATAATGTACTTTTGTTGTAATGCGTCAAGATTTTGTATTGGCTTTATTGTATTTTTGCGATACTTTGCTATTTTTAAAGTATTCGTTCTTTTGATAAGCACTTTTTTAATTACCTTTTCAACGAAAGTATGACAAGATTCTTTTCTGTTTTGTACTATTGTATGTGTACATAAAATTGAAATTATAGGCTGCGCATTGATACATGTTACCGATCACACAAGTATGATTGTGCTTCCAGTGTTCACTCGTCAGTATTTTGCCGTGGTTTGTGTTGCACTCGTCAAAGCAACTTTTCTCACGAGATTTTAACTGTTAATGAATTTACAACCAATCATCTGTGACTGGTATTCAATAAGATGTTTCACATGAATTTCGACAAAACTGTTTTGAGTCCGTAGTGCTCAATAAGGTATTAGCTAAATCTTATCGTTCTTAAAGAACCTCTTTTAAATAAGAAATTGTTATTTTCAAATAAGAAAAATAATATGTAATTCAAAATTTTTATAGCTAATACCAAATTCAATGTTGATAAAATATTATTTTATTGTTTTTTTTTAAATTATGAAATATCTTTACCAATGCAATGTTGGTGTGTTCTGCTTAATTGCTTATATATGACAGTAAAGTGTTTTTATACATAATTAGAACACAATGATAGGCCAATGCGTATTAAATAATTAATTATCTTTTCAACGACAATTTTCTCACAAAAAAATAGTCCGACGATTATTGATAATAATTCATGACTAGAAACACGTAGAAAAGAGATTTTAGAGTCTGAAATTATGAACAATGTATCATGTGAGTATATTTGATATATTTGCCTTTTTTTCTGTTTTTATATATGTTTTTATTTTGTGTTGCGTTACGCACAGGAATATTTGTATACATGCGGCATTAGGAGTGTAAACTTAAGAAATCATTAAATTGATTTTATTCGAACTGATCGATGTATTAATTAAATTCTGTCACTGAGAATTTTTATTTTGTTTAAGGAACAAAAAAATATTTAACATTTGAAGTTCTAATTTGTAACTGTTTTATATTATGGTAAAGGATCGAGTTCAATAACATTGTTCTTGGACGGAAAAAGTATCACTGTCAGTGTTTATATATCTCACAAATACATACTGTATCACAGACGCCATAAATTATGACTTCATTAGTGAATATTTCTTGAACCATAAAGTTATATGTTTCGATAAAAGAAAGGCATAGGTTACATCTGAATGAGGGCATACACAGCTTTGCTTCTTATATGTATTTGAACAGTCGAGCAATGATCATTTTTGATACATATTGTATTTATAATAAACACACAAATTTAAAAGATAGTTTAAATGTCTATTTACCCAAAAAAGTATTTCCTAATGTATAAAATGATATTGTAAATTATATATTATTGTATACAAATTGTACAAATTGTGTACAATAATTACAGATCAAACTTGTTCCTCGGTTTTAATGGACTGCACATATTATGTTTCATATCAAGTTATCCCTCATTCGCCGATGTGTACTGCCTTAAGTACGTCCATAAAAATACTACAGCTTTAAAGTTAATATTTATCTATATAAATGTTTTATATGGCAAAAGCAACAAAAAAAATACGAAAATAAATAGTCGATAAGTAATTTATTACTTCGGTAATACATGAAATCTTTTCTCAGTGACCAATCGAAGGATAATGGAGAAAAACGAAAAAGAAACACTAAGCGTCATAACTTTTAAGTATAACTAATATATAATTAGAATCTAGATAAACGACATACGACCAAGTAGTCAAAGAACAAGATTTTCTTTTTCGTTTCGTGTTCGCTCTTTGACCTGGTATTGAGTCCACCCAGTAGCAATAATACGAGTACCTAACCCAATGAACACATGCTTGCCGTATATTTGGAAAATAACAAGATTTATAGACAGCGAAGGTACAATATACATGTGCACACATATAAACAAAAACAAGCAACAAAAATACAAGCAAACTACCGTACCGTCTTATTTATTGTCAGTATTTGTAACTTTTAATGAGTAGTAGCAAAAAGTATAGACATAAAAGATTTTAAGGGTAAAAGCGGATAGGCTAAGAGAAGAAAATCAAGTCGGCTGTATGATAAATATACACACGTGTACCTCGAACCATACATACTATATATAATATATATTTTTTGTTTCGTCAAATTGAAAGATAAATGAAAATGACGATGAAGTAGATGGACAGGATTTGATACGAACTCAAAGCCATTTCGATTAAGTGAAACTTTATTTAATAATCGTTGACTACGATTTTTCTTCACTGAATCGAAACGATTTTGACATCGTTGATAGATTCATTGACCACCAATAATAATGTCGTTAGATATATTCTACTACTCAAGCGTATAGCGTCGCAAGCACGTTGTCAGTGTTTTGCGTCCAATGTAATTTTCACGATACAATTGTAGACTTGTCCAATACCTAACTGATTAATATCTGTAATAAATGAATGCAAGTAAAAAATATTATCTATTTATTCCCTTTTTATATAAAAACTAGAAACTATAAACTGTAATATTTAATAGTTTATAATTAATTAATCCTTGAAAGATCTTTAACTTATAAATAAATTACTTTAAAAATTTTTGCTAAAAATTAAAGTACAATAACTTTAATAGATTTTGGATTGGATTTATAAATTTAATTTCTCTTATTATTTCTTCCCGTCTCTATTGGAGATTTTAAATCGTTAAGATTTTTCAAGGTCAAAGGGATGTTCTTACAGCAACTTTCGTTTTTCTCTACTACAGTCTCAGCAATACCGGTTTCTCGAGCTAAAATATGTATGATCAAATTTTTTCTTACTCCAAATAAGTATCTATTTTAACCAATTAAAGTTTGGCTAATGTTCTTTTTCATTTTTACAAAAAAATGAAAATGATGTATTTATTTATGAGATTGATAGGAGCACAGAGCTTTAATTCAAATTAACTCCTCTAAATACAAATCTATTTTTTTTAATTGCACTTCAATTAAATTTTCGAGTAACAATTATATTATATGGATTGAAAACAAACTAGTAATTGATAGTGATCAAGAAAAAACTATAAGTGGTTTGTTAATTACTAAGAGTATCAATTTTTAACGTTTGGTTATCAAGCCGCATCTTTGAATTTAATCTAAGATTCCAAAAACTTAATCAAAAGATTTAAAGGATTTTAAAATGTACACAATAGTACAATAATAATTTACTATAATTTTTAGTGTTAATTTAATTAACTTAATTATGCGAATTACTGCTATCTTTATTGCTACTAAAATAATTAAATTGTTTACATTTATTGTAAAACTGTGAGTACTAAACCTTGTAAAAGTAATTTAAATGTATAATTGTGACAATTACAAGATTATAAAGTGTAAAATTTTATGTTAAAAGAAGAAGAGCCATCGATAAATTGCAAAATGCTTTTTACTTAAGATAATTCGTTGATTTAGGATGATTCTGATCGATTAAGTGGGCAGAATTGGAGCAACGACTCTTCCCATCGTGTTACGCAACGTACGTGCATTTTGCGATCATCTTTGCAGTCTTCAGTTGAAGAACGGACTATCCATCATTCTTATCAAGCACTTTTAATAAAAATCATTTTTAATTAAACAATTAATTTCGGTTAATAACACGCTGAAGAGTAATGATAATTAATTAATATAAATTATATTACAATAACAATAATCTCTTTGTGTTCTACAAAGAAGATATAATTTATCTTAAATTTTAAATATAATCAACTGTTAATTTGTGCACATGCCATGATAACACACGGGCATTATGTGACATTAATTATTTATCTGACCTCATTTATTAAGTAATACCAAATTTGCATCTACTTTAACTTATTTCAGCAATAGATAAGGTATGCATCTTTAAATTCTTTAGTTTCGATTTTAGTTTCAATCTTAATTTGTAAATACTTGTTATAGTACACGTCTGACTTTCTTTCAGGATGATAAACACGAAATTTATTTTATGAGTATGTTAATATTGTTAACTAAGCAGCAATCAAACACGTGTATTTCACGGCCAAAGAACGTGAGGAGGACTTTCGATAAAGACCATAGCTCATAAGTACATTGATTAGATTTAAACATTTTTTAGAACACCTCTTACAAACGATAATTATAATTGTTTTACAAAATATGAGCACATTGTTTTGATTTTTATAAACTTTAACTTTTCATCGCCTTTTAATCATATACTCATGCTGTACTTTCTCAGATAGATAAGTTAAGATCTATAAGTTTTACTTGCTTCTACTTATGCCTACTTGGGCATGGGTTATATTTTCAATTTTTTCTTCTTGCTGCAAAACGTATGCTTATCGATAGCTAGGCGTAAAATTTGTTTATACAGACAGAGTACTTAAAACTTATTTATTCAGACAACTTAAATACTTGCGATTAAAATATGTTTATTATACTTAAAATATAAATATAATACTTAAGCGTGAAATAATGCGTGTTTGACTAACTAAAAACAAACATTAATGTCACGTTTTCCTCGAGATAAAAAAAAAGAAATGATAACTGAAATCAAAATTAAATATATAGGAAGAAAGAAAGAAAGAAAGAAAACCGTAAAAGTGAGGTAAAAATTAACACTTTCACAAGTCAATAGGTCGTTTATGACGTATAATGCAATATAATTAAAATAATACATGATTTACAAAACTTTTATTATGTAAAAATAACATTAAATGCAATTTTATAATAAACGCAATGTACTTTCTTTCATTATAATATTCGACAGTACTTTTGATAAATGTATTCAAAAAATCAAAATTCAAAAAAATTTTCAAAAATTCAAATTCCTCAACTTTCAATGTCACGATAATAATAGTTTTGAAGTCGACTGATAATTCAGTTTTTATTATCAAACGCGTCAGCAATATAAGGTGATAAAATTTTGCTGAATACAAAGTAGACTCGCACGACGAGACGCGAAAACTGCCTGAATCCTAACAATGCATTATCAATGCATTATTATTAAGCATTATATTGTTCCGTTTAAGGTCTTTTAAATTTTTTGTTTACTAACGAAATATGTACATATCTTACTAATTGAATTTGCTTAATTTGAAATTTGTGGCGATAAATTTTTTAAATAACAATACGGTTTGAACGTACCGTTTTAGTAAGCGAACTCGTAAAATAAATGTTATGAATTCATTCGGCGTGAAATTCAAGAAGTGAGACGGTATTTGCGGTTGATACAGCTTCTTTGTTGCAGAATCTGTCGTGTTGAAGTGCTTACTTTGCTAATGATACTTAAATCATTGACGACAGCAATAAATGCTATATAATCAAAGTTTTCTAGTCAATATATAAATGAATCTAATAATTCATGTGATAGTAATTTTTAATGTTATCCCTCGACAATTAAATTCTTTTTCTTAACACTGTCTCTTCAGACTGTAATTTATGGAAATTTTGTTGATTTTTTATATAAATTTTAACATAAAATAGTTTAGTTATTAGTTTGTAAATTAGATTTCATACGTAAGTCGAAAGGAGAAGTTAGGATTTTATTTACGCATTGCGCTGAAAACGGTCAATGTAATTAGTATATCTCACTTTACAATTATTGTTTAACAAAATTTAGCCAGTAAAAATATCTACGAAGTCGGAATGTTTGACAAAGAAATCTAACATTGCTGGCAATTAATATTTATTTTACTTTACACAAATTTAAATTACTTAAACGGTTTAGAACAAAAAGTGTGCGCTTAAAAACATATTTTTAAAAGCTGCATAAATATATACGAAACCTCGCCAAGAACAAAAAAACTTATATTTCAAGCGTACTTTACAAAAACCAACTTTTTAACTACGCCACTCATAATAAATTACGAAAAATTTTCCATCGCCGCGGAAGAGAAACTTTTTTCAAATCTGCGCAGGTTAGCAACATTTTAGATTCAATATCTCCTTTAGATATGATTCACTCGCGCGATCGCTTTTATGCATGCATGCTGATGCATCGCGCGAGCACAACTACACATCACGCAATGATCAGTTACATTCGCGATCCCGTCCCGTTTGAAAAACCATCGCGTGTTCCGCGAGTAATTGTCGCTTAAACTTTCGCTTATTGCGGCACTTAGAAATCCTTAAAGCAGTCGGAGCGGCGGTTTTACATGAAGCAGTGGCATGACCGCTGGCACAATGATATACTACCCGGCCTTGAGGACCATTGAAGTTTTGTGCGATAGACGACGAGCAGCCGAGGGAATCGGAGTTTATTGTAGCGAAATAGGACTATTTTACGTAAGGGTAACTCGCAGGATTGTACTTTCCTTGCAATTGTTTGTACGTTTTATCTTTTGAAGAAGCTTTACAATGTTGGCATATCCATGCAAATTTGCTTCTTTGTCCGTGTATGTAAAAGTAGCTGCTTGACGAATGCTCGGTAGTTTGTGCCAAAGTCGATTGAAAAGCTCCCGCAAAATCTGTGGATTGACCGCCGATTTGCAAGAGTAGCAAAGAATTAATTTGAAGCCTCAAAAAGAGCAGATTAGGGAGCTAAAACGATTTTAGATATTAGTCTATAACTTAGAATCTGGCCTTCGTCCACTGTTTGAATTCTAAATTTTGTCTAAATATTCGGGACCGTTATAGATCGAACTATTTGCGTATCTGCTGCTAGTAAAATAGAGTGACGTAAAACATCCAAAAGCGAAAACTAGCACTTGTACTATATCCTACTAATTTTCTAAGCGCCTCCTCTTCTGCAAACTGCAGTCGGAACCAGTAAAAAAACCAGCTCATCCATTAACAAAATCCTTCCGCAAATCGGAAAGCAGCTCAGCAAAAAACGGCAGCAGCGAAGCCCGAAAACTACAGCCAGGAGCACTCCGCGGTCACGTGCTCGACTATGTAGAAAAGTGTTGAGCGTCCCATCGGAGATGGTAAAACTGGTGTTGAATACTTCCGAGTGGGAGGCGCTCTGAGTTAGGTGCCTCGGCACGGGATTCGGCGTTGCCGCGTCAGTCGATGCGGCGACTCCGCTGGCGCGACTGCATTCTCGGGAGTCTTCCCCACCGTGCGACGTTATAAATACTGCTCGGCGAGCGCGAGCAGTCAAAAAGTAAGAGCCAACGAGGAAGGAAGTCGGCTCATGACAGGCAGACCGCCGCTGGGGGAGACCCGCCGAGGACACGATTAACGACGAGTTTACCGAGCTTCACTTGTTTTCTGCTCTCTCGCGATGTGAGTAGCCTCTTGGACGTTCGGCCGTAGAATGGTTTCGCGTTACCCCGGTAGCGGGAGAAGTGCGTTTATTGAGTGAGAGTGCGTGCGAGGATGTGGTGATGGCCGAGTGTTTATTTTTTTCATCGAAAGCTGGGAGAAAACGAGGGGAAGAAGTGATTGATTATGCTCGTTTTTAAATGTAGTATGAGAGAAAAGTTAGTTTGATACTTTGAGATACTTTTATGATTCATTTTTTCATTCCGAATTTGCAGAATTCAGCAGAGCTTCGGCTATTCCAAGAAGATTCTGCCGAGTGGTTGGCATTCAGTCAAGTTCTTTGTGAATTATATCTTGAAAGAGTTTAATGATCTTTCAAACTTTGGCTTTATCCGTTTTATCTGTTCCTAAAAATGTTTTTGAAAGTACATGTTCGAAGTATATAACAATTATGCAATTCATATATTAGTGTATATTAACACGTTAAAGTGGTCATTAATTTTTGTATAGCTTCTAATTGACTTGAACAGCGTGAAAATATTGATAATACAATTTGTTGATAATTATTACAAGACGGCATGATAATTTAATAAGTTAACGGTAGGAAAACCTAGTCGTCAAAACTATTCTAAACGAATTCTTTTCAAGTCAATTCTGTTTATAAAGAATTTCTTTTGAATAGTTCTGCCAAACGGGAAAAGATACCTAAAAATACAAAAGTAACAATGTCATGAAGTTAATATTCTATTATGCGTTCTCCAGTGTAAAACTGTTTGGTAAAAAACAGTTATACTCGCTTCGAATAAGTTTAGAGATGCACATAAACATAAGGCAGAAGAATGCCAGAAGCATTTGATGTGCCGTTGCTAAGCGTCTTGCAACAATAATTCGAAGAGGCACGAAGAGCAGCTGTCTTACACGTTCGCTCGGAATATAATAAATCAAAATCCATTGAATATTCGACTCGTCGGCGGCGTGCAAAAAATTTGATAGAATACTTGTACGATAATTTTATGAGTTATCTTCTGTCTTTCAAAATTAATGTTTATCATTTATTAAAAGAATTTCCACAATACGAGAATTCGTTGCAATATCGCACTGTTTCATAATTGTTATCGTAAATATAATCTCACTCGTATAGGTATCGCCGTGATTTTGTTTTAATTACTTCTTAATCTCACTTGTATAGGTACCGTCGTGATTTTGTTTTAATTACTTTTTAAAAGCTTTTATAAAATTTGTATTCAAAGGTTTTGCTCACAATTCATCTAATTAGCAATCTAAATATAAAGCTGTAATTTTCTGAGGTAATACTTAGGATCACGTGCATGAACGCAATTGAGTTTTTTTTACATCGGGACAAAAATATAATATCATCTAATATTCTTCTTATTGCTTTTTAAAAACTTCAAAAATGGATATCAGTTCAAATCTCGATATGAAGAATAAAGTAAAAAAGCAATTTGATTTTGAGATAATAAAAATAAATAGTTGCCGCTTATTTTGTACTTATAAGTAATTTTAAACCAGAAACGAAATAAATGAACAAAATGTTTTGTCTACCTCTTCAATTATTGAATCAAACGAAACTGAAACCAGAGAATTGTTGCCTGCTCTTTTACAATTTTGCAGCCTTATATTCAGTAAAAGTAATTTTTTCTGACAAAACCAAAATAATATGGTTTTAAAAATATTAAATAATGAATTAATATTACTATTTTTAATGAATTACACTTTATTGCATAAGACTTATACTTTGTGCCCTAATATAATTCATACTAGTAATCGGGTATATTTACATTTAAATTTCAACATCAATTGACCTAATTATCAATCAAAATAAATTTTCATTGTTTGACTTTTATTCAATGTAAATTTAAGGCAAGTCAAATTCAAACTACATTAACATTATTAACATTTCAGCTATAGATTTCTGTACTAATTAATCGAAATAATTGAGGGCTAGCTTTGTCACTTTTCTAATTGTAAGTTAAATTTGATACTGCGATATCTCAAGTGCATGTACATCACAAGCTTTATCTTCTAACTTATTTTCTAAAACCATGAGACCTCTAAAAAGAGTACCGTAAACATAATCGACTACGAATTCCCGAACTAAGCGGGATACCGAATTGCGAAGCATGCGCAATACAAACGCGTTTCCCGTTCGTAACATCGCTCTCCCCCTCGTCCTCGATGTACCTCTCAGCTGGTCGTGTACGTGTATCCGTCCCTCTTTGGACGATGTACACCAACGTACCGTCTCACAGACAGTCTATCGTGCGCGTGTTCATATAGATTAAGATGTCTGGGAGCGGGCGTGAAATTAGATAAATGACTGTTTGTCGTGAGCGTGGACTTCGCCTTCCATCCTCGGCAGTCGTCCTCAAGAAATTACCGCAGAAGCAGCTTTTGAAGCCGCCCGGCTGCTAAGTATTTCGAGGACACTTGCTTTTATAAAGTTTCTGCCTACTGAGTTATATACTGCTGCTTCCTCTGAATTTGTAAGCGATGGTTTTTTGAGTCATCTTTGTTGATGTAAAACGAAAGCTTGATGGTTTTTTTTTCTGCTGGAGTTTTGAGTTTTCGTTCGGATATGATTAGTGAGAGGCTTTCAGGTGACATGTAGGTATAGTCAATTCACGAAAGCTTCGAATTTTCGATTAGAATGATAACTTTGGAAATCGTCAACTGATGTTAACTATTTGTCAACTTCGGTCGTTTTAGATCAAAAGAAAGTTGATATTGAAACTACATGAAAGTTGCCTAAGTTGTTTTGTGATTTGTTATTTAGAATTATTTATTGTGTATTCCTTCTGATTGCCTTGCCCTTTTCTTATGGAACAAAATGATGTGTATACAAACATTTGTTAGAAGTATTAATATTTGTGAAATAAGCATAAAAATAGTTTAAATTTAAATAAAAATAATTGCTTTACATGTAAATTTTAATTTCAAGCTGACTTTTTTAAAATTTTTAAATTTATCTTCCACTTAGAATTTTATCTGTACTATTCTTTGATAAAAACTTATCTTAATAAACTTTGAACTTTGTACCTGTTTTAATTTGTTTCTTCAAAATCAATTTTAAATTTAAAAAATTTTATAACAAACTAATAAGGTATTATTCTGATATTTATTATTTTAATTGCAGTGAAAGAATATCAAAACCATCATGGCACTTATGAGAATGACACTTTCTGCCTTTTCAAGATCCCGATTTGGTGCTTGTGCTTTTCCCAGATTTTCCCCTAAAAAACCTAGAGATAATATGGTAAATATATAGTTATTTTAAAAATATTGTTTCTAAAATTATATAGTCAAATCAATTCTTTATTTTGATATGTTTAATTTTTCAGGTCTTTGGCTTTGTTGCTTGTAATTTCCTAAATACACATCGCCTTACAAATAATATTGAATTATTAACAGAGGATAATTTACCAGTCATCAAAGAATCTAAAATTATAATTAATCCCAATAATAAAATTACAGAAAACCGTCCATTATTAGTTTTATTATGTTGGCTTCAATCAAGGCGCAAACATATAATGAAGTTTGTAAACTTTTATATGGATCAAGGTTTTGATGTTGTCACAGTTACGGTTTCTCCTTGGCAATTAATGTGGCCAGTGAAAGGATCAAGGGTTGTTATTCACTTTTATAGATTTAACAATTGAAATAGTTATCACAAATTTGTTAAAAAATAATTTATAATTTTCTTTCCTATTTAGATTATTGCTTCAGATTTGCTGCAGTTTTTAGAGCAAAATACGCATTATGAAAAGGTTTTCTTACATGGATTTTCTGTTGGGGGCTACATGTGGGGAGAACTTTTAGATTTTGTTCATAAGGATCGTCAAAAATATGATCAAGTTATCAATCGAGTTGTTGGTCATGTTTGGGATAGTGCTGCTGATATTAGTGAATTAACAATTGGAACTCCAAAAGCAGTTTTTCCAAACAATGAAGTACTTCAAAATGTAAT
The DNA here is from genome assembly GCA_035582975.1 of Ormyrus labotus. Classification (NCBI taxonomy): domain Eukaryota; kingdom Metazoa; phylum Arthropoda; class Insecta; order Hymenoptera; family Ormyridae; genus Ormyrus; species Ormyrus labotus. Next base: position 759,269 of record JAWWEO010000021.1, read on the forward strand.
GAAAAAATATCTTGAGTGAGTTTTAAAACTAAACATTGATTATACTAATTTTATTACTTACCTTTTGCATTGTTTAATATCTGAATAAAATAATTTTATAATGCTCATAGATATCACATGAAAGCATTTTATAAGCAAGCAACTCAATATTGGATTCGATCAAGTCAATTGTTCCATTTAAATTTAGTTCGTGCACCAGCATTATTCTTAGTCAGTAAAACTGACACAGTAGGATCATTAGAAAGTAACATGAGAGTAAGAGATTCTTGGGAATCTTTAGGAATGAAGGTTAGTATTCAAAAAATTAATTCAAATTATAAAGTAAATATTTATAAAGTCAAAATAATAATTTTATATTTTTTCAGACTTATATGAAAGTTTTTGAAGATACGCCTCATGTCGGACACTTTCGCGCTTATCCTAAAGAATATTCAGCTGAACTTAACACCTTCTTAAACACGTTGAATATTAGACCAAACAAAAACGTTAGACCACGACCTTAATGCAATTGAAACTTTTAGAAAATAAATTTATACATGTCGATTAATTTTGTTACTATTTCAAGGTATGACATCGGTATTTTTTGTGGAAAAAATTTATTTTGCCTGTTTAAATTTAATTATAAATAGTTAAGATGTTAATAAACAATGATTATCTTGTATTTACATATAAGTGCCTGAATTTTGAAAAAAGTATGAAGAATGTTTTTTATTTGCCAATGACATACCTTAATACTAAGGAATTTTTAAACAAAATATTGTTCTCCAATACCTGATTAAAAAGTCGCACTTTTTTATACAATTATGTTATAACTTTATATACTTAGTTCATTTATATATTTATATATTTACATTACGACTTATTTTAATTGCATTACCCCAACAATTTTTTTATTAAACCAAATTTAATAACTATCAGACAAAGAATATTTTTTAATAATATTTTGTGTTTTAAAAATTTCTAAAATAAAATAAATTACCGAGGGAAAAATATTGTAGTAACTAAAATGCAAATAATGAATTTTGTAATGAAGTATAAAAGAGATCCAAAAAGTTGTTGCTATTGTCTGTGTTATTATAACTTAGGTAAATGTAATGTGCATTGAAAATTAATTTTTATACTGTTTTTGGATAATAAATTTACAAAAATTAAAAAAAATTGGATAAATTCACAGGTGTTTGTTTTAAGTTCTTTTTTATAACTTCACCTAAATACTTAATTTTTTATTATAATTAGTTCATAAAGTAAAAAATATTTAATGCTGAATGTTCTTTTGTATATGTTTTCAAAATATAGAATATATTTTTTCTTTTTATATAGCCGTATTAAACATTTATAAAACACATATTTACAGAGTTCTATTTACATATTTATATCTATCAATATTTATGTTTTAACATTATAAATATTATATGTAGGCCAAAACGTAAGTCTGACTTATCACTTAAAATGCTTTATAATGTTTTTCATTTTCTTAGAGTAATAAAAACGTAAATTCTTGAAAATCAAGAAAAATAGTAAGATTTAAAAAAATAAGTATTAACTTTACTGACTTTTCTCAGCTTCATCTACTTTTTTCTTTTTTGCTGGCTTCTTTTTTTTCTTCTTTTGCTTTTCTAAAAATTCATCTGCTTCTTCAGGATCTTTCCCTTCTAAAATCAGTTTTTTTCTTTTATTAATTCTTTTCTTTTCATAAAAGTCAGTTTCATCAAGTCTAATTTCTGCTTCACGTTTAGTCACCGATATTTGTGTAAAGATGTTAACAATTTCTTTATCTATAAATAAAGTAATAATTAATAATTGCACTAATTAATAAAATTAATAGCCATTAATATGTAGTCAACATACCACTAACTTTAAATTCTGTAAGTTTAGTACCAATTAACTCTTCAATAATATGTAACAGTTTTATGTCATGTGGAGTTACCAAACTAACAGCCATACCACTTCTTCCTGCTCGAGCAGTTCTACCTACTCTGTGAATATATTCCTTTGGAATATTTGGTATGTTATGATTAATAACTAGAGTAACTACAGGAATATCCAATCCTCTTGCAGCTACATCAGTGGCTATCAAAATCTTAATATGATTAGACTTAAATTGAGATAATGCTGCTAAGCGTTCCTTTTGCTTTATCATTGCATGTAGAGCAACATTTTCAAAGCCAACTTCATTTAGAGTCATTGATAATAATTGGCAATGCCTAAAATTCCATAAAGTTATATTAATTATATTACATTCATTTAGAGAATAATGTTAATATAAAGAATTATTTGAAAAAGTATTTTCTTAATGAACATGTCCAGAAAGAACTTATTTTAGTGACTGTTTTGAATTTGTAAAGTTCGATTTGTACTTTATGAACGTGAATGCAAAACATCCAATTTTATGAAGTATATACTCAGTCCTATCTATTTTCTAAAAAAGTACTTCTAAACTGATAACAAATCAAAATCATACTTGCAAGTGTCGGTGAAAATCATAATTGATCCAGTTTCATTTTCAGCTCTAAATGTTCGAATTACTTCCACTAAGAACGCATCACGGACATCTTTAGGACAAAGAACATATCTTTGATCTAATTCCTTGACTGTGGCAACACCAGAATCATCTGTAGATTCCCATAAAAATACTTCTTTCTTTGATACTTGTTTTACTGCATCTAATGCATCAGTAATAGTAGCACTAAAAAGCAGAGATTGCTTTTCCTTAGGTAAAGCATCAAATATTACTTTTAATTGTTCATTAAAATGACCTCCAAGTAGTCTGTCAGCTTCATCAATAACAAGAAATTTAATTCTTTTTAAAGAGAATGTATTACAACTTTCTAAATGATCTGCTAAACGTCCAGGTGTTGCAACAACAATATGTGGATTTTTTGATAATTCTTGTCCTTGTGTTACCATATCCATACCACCTACAATTATGCATTTTTTTAGATTAATTGGCTTGCCAATGGCTGCAAATTGATCCCCAATCTGTGAAAAAATATTTTAACAGTAAATATAAAACTTAATAGAAACTATGCAGAATCTTTTGTTTTTATTATTTTATTTTAATTTGAAATTAAAATAGTTAAAGAGCCCTTAAATTCCAAAGAAATTAATATAAACATCAATGGTACAATGTGAAAATAAATGCATTTAGTTTTATAGAGTTGAGATAAGACTATATACAGTATTATAACAAAATATACATTTTTGTACGCTATTAAAGTTAATTAAATTGGAAAATAATAAAACTAGTACATATATTAAAATGAATTACCTGGAAAGCTAGTTCTCTAGTTGGTGTTAATATAAGAGCAAAAATTCCATAAGGATCTTCTGAAAGTTTTTGTAAAATTGGCAAAGCAAAAGCCAGTGTTTTACCACTACCAGTTTTAGCACATCCTATGCAATCTTTTTCTTCTAAAATTGCAGGTATACAATTTACTTGAATAGGTGTTGGTTTCTTTACGCCTATTAAAAAAAAAAAGAATACAAAATGTAACAAAGCAATAAGTGTTGGAAAAAATAAAATTTAAAATTACAACAGTTATCATTTTCAAAAACACGATAAATATCTCTCAAAATTTCAAGTTTAACTTACCGATTCCTTTCAACTGATTAATAATCCAGGAATGAAGTTTTAAATCTGTAAATTCTGTCATTTTTTAAAATTTTTTTATAAACTAAATCAATTTTGTTGTTTTGTTTGACACATGACCTCAAGTGCACATCCCCCACGTGCAATTTTTTCTTAAAAGGTTAGAAATTTCGTCAAACAGGTTAGGCTAGTTTCTTCTAATTTTCTTCTTGAACTGATAGGTTAGTATCGACGAGAGTTTTTAAATGAACCTTCCATTTACATCTCAAGTCCTATTCTCTACAATATTTATGTAAAGGAAAATTGAAAATAAACTCTAGTAACTGTAAATGCCTCAAATTTGCTGATGATGTAGCATTATGCTGTTCAGCAAATAACTTAATTTCTTGTTTTACTACTCTTAAAGAAAATTTAATTGCTGTTAGTTCATATCTCTTTAATTTTGGTCTTTCTATTTCTGCAGAAAAAAAAATTAATCATTTTTACTCATAAAACAATTAACATCTAATACTTTTTTACATACTACTATTATTATCAGTCCTTATGTTAAATTTCTTGGTTAATCTTACAAGGGAAGGTCCCCAGGTGATAAGCGCCCGGAGAGGTATTGTTAGGCGGAAAGTGTTCTATGTGGTACCCACATTGAAGATTTGCCTATCCTAACCCCTACTTTTTTGATATTTTTTAGTGCTGACTTTTTACAGTTATGAATTTTAGCCGTTTTTTAGGCAATTTTTCACACGTAAATCGAAGTTTTTGTTTCATTTCTCTTTTATCCTTGTCACAATACCTTACATAGTTGTGACTTAAATGGCTATTTTATGTTTTTGGGGTCACTCTACACGATTCTGATCTTAATTTTCTTCTATGAATCATCATTATAATTATTTTAGAACTTTAATTAATCATCCTATAAATTTTGTAATTATCGTTAAAATATATGTTTTAAAGTATAAAAAATATTGGTTCAAGCAAATTTTTAAATTGTGCTTGTGGAGTTATTTAATATAATATTAGCGAGACTTTTTTTTAATTATTAGATGTAATGGCAAGTCAAATAATTTAAGTGTCACTTAAATTTGTTTCATAAGTGATTTGAATACAATTAATGTTTATAAAATAGATAACATTTTGACATTGACATATTGAGATGTGTAAAACCTAGAATTCTATGTAAAAATTTCAAATTTTTTTACATCTTTCATTTCAATAATTTTTTTCATAATTGCCAATGAAAATTGACTACTTTTACAAGGAGTTTCTACTTCAAGACTAATAAAGTCATAGTCGTCGGCTTCAATTTTTCTTTTCTTTGGTGCAAGTTCCGAAGCCGATGATGATTCTGAAGAGTTTATAACACTTACCTGAGAATTAAATTGTCGAGATAAAGACTCTTCTAACTCATTGCAATCCTCTTCATTCAAATTTTTCATTTCCAAAGAATTTTCTATTGTTATTTCTATCGACTCATGGCATAAAGTTTTACACAATTTGTTTGGATTTTCCAAATTCGATATATTAAGACACCCATTATAGGGGTGCTCGATATTTATCAATATTACGAAATATTAATTTTATTATCGGAATGGTCCTATATTAAAATTTGCTTGATTTACGTGTGAAAAATACTGTAAAAATCGATAAAATTGAAAATTCAACAATCAGCACTAAAAAATATCGAAAAGGTAGGGAAATCTTTAATGTGGATACAACATAATAGAACACTTTCCGCCTAATAAGACCCCGGTTGAAAAAGTCCGATAAAACCCGATAAAAAAAAATTCATATCAGGGCATATGTGTGCATTTGCACCCAAAAA